>CANTUR010000888.1:0-186317 GCA_947683625.1 Mallotus nudiflorus | reverse complement strand
TTCCATCTTCAAGCCCAAAAATTTTTTTCTAGGCCCATTGATTTGATAGAGTGGCTTTCACATTTGAGTTTCAAATGGATGTTCGTGGCCACATCAGTTGACCCACGAGGCCCATAATATATCAAATCGAAGCTAACTCAGAGGGCTATAAACTTTGTCTATAGTAGTTCATCTTTAGGCCCAAATATTTTTATCTAGGCCCATTGATTTGTTAGTGTGGGCTTTCGCACTTACGCTTCAAATGGACATTCGTGGTAGCATCGGTTGACCCATGGGGCCCATAATATATCAAATCGAAGCTAACTCAGAGGGCTATAATGGGGGATATAAACTTTATCTATAGCAGTCCATCTTCAGGCCCAAATCTCTTTCTTTAGGCCCATTGATTTAATAGAGTTAGCTTTCGCACTTAGGCCTCAAATTGACGTTCGTGGCAGCATCGATTGACCACGGGGCCCAAATGTATCAAATCGAATCTGAATCATAGGGCTAGATTGGGGGATACAAGCTTCATCTATAGTGGTCTGTCTTCGGGTCCAAATACCTTTGTTTAGGCCCATTGATTTGATAGAGTGGGATTTCACACTTGGGCTTCAAATGGACGTTCATGGCAGCATCGGTTGACCCACGAGGCCCATAATATGTCAAATCGAAGTTGACTTAGAGGGATATAATAGGGGCTATATATTCATCTATAATGATCCGTCTTCGAGCCCAAATGCCTTTGTTTAGGCCTATGGATTTAATAGAGTAGGCTTTCCCACTTGGGCTTCAAATAGACATTCGTGGCAGCATTAGTTGACACATGGGGCCCATAATATATCAAATCAAAGTTGACTCAAAGGGCTATAATAGGGCCAATAAACTTCATCTATAGCAATCCATTTTGAGGCCTAAATACCTTTGTTTAAGCCCATGGATTTGATAGAGTCCCATAATATATCAAATCGAAGCTGACTCAGAGGGCTATAATGGGGGCTATTAACTTTGTCTATACCAATCCATCTTCGGGCCCAAATATTTTTTTCTAGGCCCATTGATTTGATAGAGTGGGCTTTCACATTTGAGCTTCAAATGAACGTTAATGGCTGCATCGGTTGACCCATGAGGCCCATAATATATCAAATTGAAGCTAACTCATAGGGCTATAATAAGGGCTATAAACTTTGTCTATAGTAGCCCATCATTGGACCCAAATATTTTTGTCTAGGCCCATTGATTTGATAGTGTGGGCTTTCATACTTAGGCTTCAAATGGATGTTCATGGCAGCATCAGTTAACCCATGTGGCCCATAATATATCGAATCGAAGTTGACTCAGAGGGCTATAATGGGGGCTATAAACTTTGTCTATAGTGGTCCATCTTCGGGCCTAAATATTTTTATTTAGGCCCATGGATTTGATAGAGTGGGCGTTCACACTTAGGCTTCAAATGGACTTTTGTAGCAGCATCAGTTAACCCATGTGGCCCATAATATCAAATCCATGGGCTTCAAATGGACATTCATGGCAGTATCGGTTGACCCATAGGACCCATAATATATCAAATTGAAGCTGACTCTGAGGGCTATAATGGGGGCTATAAACTTCATCTGTAATAGTCCATCTTGAGGCCCAAATACCTTTGTTTAAACCCATGGATTTAATAAAGTGGCCTTTCATACTTGGGCTACAAATGGACGTTTGTGGCAACATCGGTTATCCCACATGGCCCATAATATGTCAAATCAAAGCTAACTCAGAGGGCTATAATGAGGGTTATAAACTTTGTCTATAGCATTCCATCTTCGAGCCCAAAAAAATTTTTCTAGTCTCATTGATTTGATAGAGTGGGCTTTCGCATTTGAGCTTCAAATGAACGTTCCTGGCCGTATTAGTTAACCCATGAGGCCTATAATAAATCAAATCGAAGATGACTGAGAGGGCTATAAACTTGGTCTATAGCGGTCCATCTTCAGGCCTAAATATTTTTATTTAGGCACATTGATTTGTTAGAGTAGGCCTTCGCACTTAGGTTTCAAATGGACATTTGTGGTAGCGTCGATTGACCCACGGGGCCTATAATATATCAAATCGAAGCTGAACCAGAGGGCTATAATTGAGGCTATAAAATTTGTCTATAATAGTCCATCTTTGGGCCCAAATATTTTTATCTAGACCCATTCATTTTATAGAGTGGGCTTTCGCAATAAGGCTTCAAATGGACGTTATGGCAGTATTGATTGACCGACAGGCCCCATAATATATCAAATTAAAGTTGAATCAGAGGGCTATAATAGGGGCTATAAAATTTGCATATAGCAGTCCATCTTCATGCCAAATATTTTTATCTAGGCCTATGGATTTGATAGAGTGGGTTTTCGCAGTTAGGCTTCAAATGGACGTTCATGGGTAGCGTCAGTTGACCCATAAGGCCATAATATATCAAATCGAAGCTGACTCAGGGGGATTTAATAGGGGCTATAAACTTCATCTATAGCAGTTCATCTTCAGGCCCAAATACCTGTGTTTAGGCTCATTGATTTAATAGAGTGCGCTTTCATACTGGGCCTTCAAATGGACATTCGTGGGCAGCATCGGTTGACCCACAGGACCCATAATATATCAAATTGAAGCTAACATAGAGGGCTATAATGGGGGCTATAAAATTTTCTTATAGCAGTTCATCTCCAGTCCCAAATATTTTTGTTTAGACCCATAGATTTGATAGAGTGGGCTTTTGCTTAGGCTTCAAATGGACATTTGTGGCAGGATCGGTTAACCCATGGGGCCCATAATATATCAAATTGAAGCTGGCTCAGTGGGTTATAAACTCCATCTATAGTGGTCTATCTTTAGGCCCAAATACCCTTGTTTAGGCCCATGGATTTGATAGAGTGGGCTTTCGCACTTAGGCTTTAAATGGACGTTCGCGATAGCATCGATTGACCCACTGGGCCCATAATAGATTAAATCGAAGCTAACTTAGAGGGCTATAATGGGGGCTATAAACTTCATCTATAGTGGTCCATCTTCATGCCCAAATATTTTTTTAGGCCCATGGATTTGATTGAGTGGGCTTTTGCACTTAGGCTTCAAATGGACATTCGTGGTAGTATTGGTTGACCCACAGGGCCCATAATATATCAAATCGAAGCCGATTCAGATGGCTATAATGGGGGCTATAAAATTTCTCTATAGCAGTCCATCTTTGGTCCAAATATTTTTATCTAGACCCATGGATTTGATAATGTGGGCTTTCACACTTAGGCTCCAAATGGACGTTTGTGGCAGCATTGGTTGACCCATGGGGCCCTTAATATATCAAATCGAAGCTGAATCGGAGGGCTATAATGGGAGCTATAAATTTCATCTATAGCAGTCCATCTTCAGGCCCAAATACCTTTATTTAGGCCCACTGATTTAATGGAGTAGGCTTTCACAGTTGGGCTTAAAATGGACATTCGTGGCAGCATCGGTTGACCCATAGGGCCCATAATATATCAAATCAAAGTTGGCTCAGAGGGCTATAATGGGGGCTATAAACTTCATCTATAGCAGTTTATCTTTAGGTCCAAATACCTTTGTTTAGGCCCATGAATTTGATAGAGTGGGCTTTCACACTTGGGCTTCAAATGGATGTTTGTGGCAGTATCGGTTGACCCGCGAGGCCCATAATATATCCTATCAATGCTAACTCAGAGGGATATAATGGGAGCTCTAAACTTTGTCTATAGTAGTCCATCTTTTAGCCTAATTATTTTTGTCTAGGCCCATCGATTTGATAGAATAGGCCTTCACACTTGGACTTCAAATGGACGTTCGTGGCAACATTGGTTAACCACGGGGCCCAAATATATCAAATTGAAGCTGACTCATAGGGCTAGAATGAGGGCTATAAACTTCATCTATAACGGTCTATCTTTGAGTTCAAATACCTTTTTTTAGGCCCATTGATTTGATAGAGTGGGCTATCACACTTGGGCTTTAAATGGACATTCATAGCAACATCGGTTGACCCACGAGGCCCATAATATATCAAATCAAAGCTAACTCAGAGGGATATAATGGGGGCTATATACTTCATTTATAGTGGTCTGTCTTCGAGCCCAAATACCTTTGTTTAGGCCGATGGATTTGATAGAGTGGGCTTTCACACTTGGGCTTCAAATGGACGTTTGTGACAACATCGGTTGACCCACGGGACCCATAGTATATCAAATCGAAGCTGAATCAAAGGGCTATAATGGGGGTAATAAAATTAATCTATAGCAGTATATCTTGATGCCTGAATGCCTTTGTTTAAGCCCATGGATTTGATAGAGTGGCCATTCGCACTTGGGCTTCAAATGGACGTTGTGGCAGCATAAGTTGACTCAAGGGGCGCATAATATATCAAATTGAAGCTGACTCAGAGGGCTATAATGGGGGCTATAAACTTTGTCTATACCAATCCATATTTGGGCCCAAATATTTTTTTTCTAGGCCCATTGATTTGATATAGTGGGCTTTCATATTTGAGCTTTAAATGGATGTTCATGGTCGCGTCGGTTGACCCACGAGGCCTATAATATATCAAATCGAAGCTGACTCAAACGGCTATAATAAGGGCTATAAACTTTGTCTATAGTAGTCCATATTTGGGCCCAAAAATTTTTGTCTCGGCCCATTGATTTGATTGTGTGGGCTTTTGCACTTGGGCTTCAAATGGACGTTCATGGCAGCATCAGTTGACCCACGGGACCCATAATATATCAAATTGAAGCTAACTCAGAGGGCTATAATGGGGGCTATAAACTTCAACTATAGCAGTCAGTCTTTAGGCCCAAATCCCTTTATTTAGGCCCATTAATTTAATAGAGTTGGCTTTCACACTTAGGCTTCAAATGGACGTTCGTGGCAGCATCGGTTAACCACAGGGCCCAAATATATCAAATCAAAGCTGACTCATAGGGCTAGAATGGGGGCTATAAACTTCATCTATAGCAGTCCATCTTCGGGTCCAAATACCTTTATTTAGGCCCATTGATTTAATAGAGTGGGCTTTCGCACTTGGGCTTCAAATGGATGTTTGTGGCAGCATCGACTGACCCACGAGGCCCATAGTATATCAAATTGAAGCTAACTCAGAGGGATATAATGGAGGCTATATATTTCATCTATAGCAATCCACCTTCATGCCCAAATACCTTTGTTTAGACCCATGGATTTAATAAAGTGGGCTTTCACACTTGGGCTTCAAATGGACGTTCGTGGCAGCATTGGTTGACCCACGGGGCCCATAATATATCAAATTGAAACTTACTCAAAGGGCTATAATGGGGGTAATGAACTTTATCTATAGCAGTCCATCTTAGGGCCCAAATACCTTTGTTCAAGCCCATGGATTTGATAGCATGGCCTTTCACACATGGGCTTTAAATGGACGTTCGTGGCAGCATCGGTTGATTCACGGGATGTATAATATATCAAATCAAAGCTGACTCAGAGGGCTATAATAGGGACTATAAACTTTGTCTATACCAGTCCATCTTTGGGCCCAAATTTTTTTATCTAAGCCAATTGATTTGATAGAGTGGGCTTTTGCATTTAAGCTTCAAATGGACGTTCGTGGCCGCATCGGTTGACTAACGAGGCCTATAATATATCAAATTGAAGCTGACTCAAAGGGCTATAATAAGGGCTATAAACTTTGTCTATAGCAGTCCATCTTTGGAACCAAATATTTTTGTCTAGGCCCATTGATTTGATAGTGTGGGCTTTCGCACTTGGGCTTTAAATGGATGTTTCGTGGTAGTATCGATTGACCCACGGGACACATAATATATCAAATTAAAGCTAACTCAGAGAGCTATAATGGGGGCTATAAAATTTATCTTTCTCCATCTTTGGTGCTTTCATTTCCTGAATATCTTTCACTTTATCTACATCAACCTCTATTCCCCTACTACTAACTATATGCCCTACTAACCATCCTGAAGTAACTCTAAAAATACATTTCTTATGATTAAGCCTCAGATTATATCTCTCAATTCAGGCCAAGAATTTATCTAAAGCTTCAAATTTTCCCTCTCTTATTTTTGATTTGACCATCATGGCATCCACATACACCTCCACCTCTTTATGCATCATGTTATGGAAAAGAGCGGTAGCTACCCTTTGATAAGTAGCACATGCATTCTTTAACCCAAAAGGCATCACCTTATAATAGCATGTTCCCCACTCTATAATGAATGTTGTCTTGATCTTATACATGACTGCCATCATTATTTTATTATAACTTGAAAATCCACCCATAAAAGAGTACATTGCACTAGATGCTGCACTATCTACTATTACATCAATATAGGGTAAAGGAAAGTCATCCTTTCGATAGGCTTTATTCAAGTCTTTGAAATCCACACACATATGCACCCTTCCATGTTTCTTAGGGATTGGTACTACATTTGCTAGCCATTGAGGATAATCTACCACTTTTAAAAAGCTAGCCTAGATTTGTTTAGCAATTTTAGTCCACTATAGTCTCAACCTGTAAAGTTTTTTACTTAATAGGTTTAATTTCTAAATAGGTAGGAGAATGATGTTTTATAATTTCTCTATCCAAACCTAGCATATCTTTATAAGACCAAGCAAATACTACCTTTTTTTTTATTAATATTCTCTTAAGATTTTCCCTCTCTTCAAGAGTTACATCATGTGATATAGAAATTTTCTTAGGATTATCATTCATGCCCATGTTAAATGAATCCAATTGAATTGAATTAATGTTAAACATGGATGAATAACCAAATTTATAATGCACACAACTATCAAGATGCAGATCACATAGGTAAGCCAAACTAGTATTCATATCATTGACTACAGGAAAAATTGAGTTTCCATCCTCATAAAGGTTGGATGTTATTACATCAGTTTCCTTATAGAAAGCATCACTAAAGCTATTGCTAATAATAATAACTAAATCCTGTGGTTGCTCCTTTTTAGGTGACAGACATAGTAGCTCTTCAACAGTTGTATCTCTCATTCTTTCAACTGCTTGCTTTATAACTTCTTCTTGTTATCTTTCACCAGGTTCTCAACAATCTACTCCTTAAATATCTCAAATCTAGGAACATCTTCACCAACAATGTTGACAGACTTTTTGGCACTAAAATAGTACTTCCCTTCTCCTTCCCTAACAAAACTCTCTTACAAAGGCCTTACTCTTCCCAAAGACTTCTTATTTTCCTTTTCCTTCTTGCTGGCTCTTTTGCTACTAGTACCTATCTCAGTATAACCCAGTCCTGTTGTATTGTCATAACTTTTGAAATTTGGGAGTTCTATACTTCCTTGCTCACTCTTCCCCTATTTATGTCTAGGCTGATAATTCATATTTTTCATCATTTTTACAACTCTCAAATCCATCTCAATTTCATCAAATATTCTAGCCACTTGACAACCTGGAGGAGCACACATTTGCTTCTGACTATCAAGTATTACTGCCACAGCCTTGCTAGTTCCAGCTTTTATAGTCACCACTTCTCCTTCATAAGGGAATTTTGTATTCCAATGCACGGTTGAGGGTACTCCTTCTTGTTAGTGATATGCACTAGGTCAATCATTTGATTATGTATTAACTTTCTTATTTTATTAATAAAAAGGTATTTCATTATCATTTGATTTTATGATAATTATATGAATGGTTAATTCTTACTAAGGCCATCAAGTATGTGACTTGATAGTAAAACCCTTAGATTAAAATAAGAGTTCTATTCTAATTATCCCTAGCCATTTATTAATTATATAAATGTTAAAGTATTACGGCTAGTATGATGTTGATTGATGGTTATGTTTTACTAATCATGAATATGAGATATTAAGTCAACTCATAGGTACATGATGAGAGATCATGTACTGGATTGACCCACTATAAGAATACTACATAGAATATTTTCATAAGTACTTCTCATCACAATAATTTTATTTTGGTCCTTTGACCTTGAAATCATCATGGATTTCTATATAGCTATTTTATGTTTTGACACATTCTAACATTGTCTTTAACCGGACGATTAGATAGGATGTTGTTGGATATAAAATTAGTTATATGAGGAATGTGAGTGATTTAGACGGAATTTATCACTCATTAATATGAGAAAGATATCAATGGGCCACTTGATGAGATAGATTAACGGAAAATGCATGGCCATGCTAAAATGAATTGATAAAGAGTTATCATTTTCAGTCTACTTAGAATCAAGTCAAAATATTGAACTATATAAAGATGACATTCTATGCCTTATGTTCAATTAAGATATCATGTGATAAAGGGACGATAAAATTCACTGTAATTAGGTTATTTTAGATTATTGACTTCACCTGACTTGAGTAGTCATAATGTCTTGTTAGAGGCCACTTATGACTTGTAGGCCTAAATAGAGATTTAGACCCACTGCCAATATTATGTGAACCTATAGGGTCACACACTTAGAACAAGCCCAAAACGATTATGGGTTTAATAATCCCAAAATAAACTTTATGGAAATAAATAATTAAAGTGTTTTATTTATTTATTTATTTATTTATTTATTTAAGATAAATGTTATTTTAAATAAATAAATAAATAAGATATTATTTCTGATTTTTTTTTAAAATAAAATTAGAATGTAATAAATGGAAATTACTAAAAAAAGGTTTTTGGTAGGTGAAACCCTAATTTGGAGTCTATAAATATGTTATATTCTCTAGGGTTTAATATTTTTGTTTTCCCTACCTCCAAAAACAGTTTTCTCTCTTCCTAGAAAACAAACATAGAGTTTTTCTTTTGTTCTTAATTTGTGAGACAATCAAAAAGGTTGCTAGCACACACTCAAATTCATTTTGTGAAGGGTTGTTCATGTGGATACCTATAGAGGATGCATCCTTTTGGAGACGTCTTGATCCAAACAACCAAAGAAAAAAGCTCAAGGTAAGGTGTCACCAGTGTGAACCTCCTCTCATCCTTCCAGAAAATCTTGCCTCTTCTGTATTTTGGTGAGATTCTTGAAATTCTAGATTTAATCACGTAGTCAAATTACATGGATCTAGGTTTGGGAACGTGATAAAATTTTAATTTTCCACTACGTTTGTATCACGAAACCCTAACACTTCTAAGGCATGAAACCATGGTCTCCCCAATAACAAGGCATATGTAACAAGGATATCCAACACAGTGAAATCAACAGTCAACCCTACAAGTCCTACTTTAACCACATGTTTAAATGTACCCTCTACATTCCTCGTACTATCATAATAAGCTTTAATTTTGAGTTTTAAATTTGCTAAATCATCAAGCTTGAGACCCAAATTAGACAGGATTTTTAATAGGCACACACTAATGGCATAACTATCATCCACCATTATAAATTCGATCCTCTACCCTCTCACTTCAGCTAGAATAAACAATGCTTTACTATGATTTCTACCCTCTAAAGGAAAATCTTCATCTGAGAACGTTATCAAACCATGCTTCTTTTTTATGGATTTTGCAACCATAACCTCAGGCATATCAATGGTCTCCATGTTCAACTTTGATAAAGCCTTGACAAGAGCTTTTCTATACTATTTTAATGCATTAATAGCTCCTAAAAGCTCATATTTTCCTTGGCCTTCTTAAGTTGTTCTAATATCATATCTTCTTTTTGTTCATCATATGCTTCATCTTCATCAACCTCTTCTATAGCTTTCTCATATTTCCTTTCAACTGGCTTGTAATTCTTACCACTTCTAGTTACATGATTTAGCTTAGGGCCATCATTTCATACATCCAAACCCCCATCATTCTCTTCATTATAGTTATATTAGAAATATCAACAACTCCAATAGCTCAATCTTTCTTCCTATTCTTATATACCTTAACCGTGCATATTTCCTTTCCTCTTAACTTCTCAATGTCAAGCCTACATAAATATTGACCCAATAAATCTTTAACCCCTTCTTGAAATTGTTTATGAGTCAAAGACTCTTTATTCTTTACATGTGGATCATCATCTTCAAACTCATCTCCCCATCCTATAGGCATAATTTCTTCAAAAGATATATCATTAGAAGCTAGCTTTAAGTAAAATACTTTTTAGTCAAATTTGCCCAAAGGCTAACGCAACAAATCTTTAACTCCCCTCTAGGGTTGTTTAGGATTCTTAGATTCTTTCTCTTCTTTCATTGAATCATCATCAAACTCATCACCCCATCTCATGGGCATGATTAATTCAATAGGAATATCAACAGATGGTGGCTTAGAATAAAACACCTTATAATCAAACTTGCCTGAAGGTTGCCCTAACAAATCTTCTACTCCTCTAGAAGCATCATGAGATTTCTCATTATCTTTAAGGTTCAGGTCCTTAAAGAAGCTTAGCACTTCCTCTTCACCAGCTCCTGAATTAATAATCATGATGGCTAGGGGTGGAACATTTTAGTAGTGTGGGAAAGGGTTATTTTTAGTGTTTGGGTTTGAATTTGATTTCTTAGGGTCTATGATTTTTCCAAAATCTATGAGGTTTTGGATTTCATATTCTAGATAGATGTAGGTATCTGTGGAATGGCCAATAACTTGGTGAAACTTTCAATAACTATTTAGGTCATTACCTGGGACATTTGGGTTTAATGGTTCTGAAAAGGTTAAAGGTCTAAGCAAACCTTTTTGTACTAGACAGTCTAGGACTTTTGAAAGAGCTTGGTTAAAATTTGAGAATCTCTTTAGTTATTGAACTGCACGTATTTTTACAGCTTGGCTGGTACTTCCTTATTGTGTGCCCCCAGTTAGGTAGTTTCGAGTTCCAGGGCCTTTAAAGCTTTTTTTTTCTCACTTTCAACCTCTTTAGCTTTTAAACCATTATAACAAAGGTCCACAGAAGATTTAGGATTCATCATTTGCAACCTTTCAACTAGATTAGGTGACACATTGCAAACTATCATCACAACCTGATCTTTCTTAACCAGCTTATTTTTCATTAACCATGCCTTATTCATGAATCTAGTAAGGAAATTAGAAAATGACTTATTAGGTTTTTACTTAGTTAGTTCTAAATCCCTAATAGATACCTCTAACCTAATGTTATAATCATACTATTTCAAGAAAGTAGTACCTAATTCTCTCCAATCAGCCAGAATAGATTTTTCTAACCCACAGTACCAGTTTAGAGCCATTCCCTCTAAGGATAATATAAATAACTTAGTGACTACTGCTAATGGGGCTTTAGTGGTGCTTATAATTATTGTATACTGACCAAGGTGAATCCTCAGATATTCAGTTCCATTAAACTTCTGTAATTGGGGCATTTTAAATTTCTCAAGCAATTTATCCCCTTCCATTTGCAACGTATCGTCAAAATCAAATAAGTATCCCATGCCTCGTCCTCTTGTTAGCTCCTCACATCTTGAACATTTTGTGAGTCTGTGCTTACATCTACTTGGACTCATAATCTTAAACCAGTTCAAGTGATTCCCTATTTGGACTCCAGACATTTTCTCTACCATATGATTCTCAACATCTTTAAGCTTTACTTCAGTAGCAAGTGGGTTTCTAGTAACAGGTTGGCCTCTAGCATTATTAATAAGAGCAAGAGCAATAAGTACAAGTGCAGGTGGAATAGTTGGAGTTGCAGGTGGAATAGTTACAGCACCAGGTGCTTGTTCAATTGCATATGGTGTAATAGCAGCAGCGGGTGGCATCAATCCAGCCAAGGCTTATCTCAGTTCATCTTGCATTATAGGTCTCATATCATCCATCAAAGCTCCCTTAATGTTTTCTAAGGTCCAATTTCCTCATTATTGTTATTATATTTCTATTTACTTGGCTAGAGTTGATTTAGCTTCTAAGTAAAGTGAATTAATATGACTCTTCTCTAAACTTTGAAGGATCTTTTTAATTGCTGATCTTAGACTCTGGTCAATTCTAACTAGTCTACCACCTTTTCTCTCCTAAATAGGTAAAGACCTAAATGAATCTATGATGGCTACAAAACAAAGTGTTAGTATGATGTATGAAGCATATGTATATATGAAGCATGTGCTATGCAATAAGTAGCAAGTAACAAGTAACAATCAAATGTACAATATCCTTCCTTCCAACCTTATTCCTCCCACACACGTATCCAATGGCGAGTCTCTTTTCTTAGGATTTTTGGTCTTGGCCTTAACATCAATAGGGATATTAAGAACTAATGCACATGCCAAAAATCTCAAAGCCATAAAAGCAAAAAAAAAAAAGCATTTCTAAGTATAAAGGTATAGCCTAAATAGGGTTCAAAAGTATGGGCTTAGGCTTTTATAAATAGAAATACCTCATGGAAACAATCATAAGCAATTTAGGTAAATCCTAAAGTAAATAACTAGGCCATTATATGTGGTTAAGTTCGATGAAAAGTCAAGGTTCTCTTAGCAAGATGTCTGCCTTTAGGACTTAAATCACAGGCCAAGGTCAGAGGGGCCCGGCATCCTTTACCAACTCAAGAGAAGACTACCCCCCTGTTAAGGCTTAGGTTACAGGCTCTGGTCAGATGAGCCCGATAATCTCTTTTGGACTGAGTTAAGGCTAAAAATGATGGTTAGCTAATCTATAACTCCATGAAGCTAGTGAAATCATGAAATCATAAACTAATGCCATCAGTTAATAGGGACATGCAAATGAATGTAAGAATAAAATAATTCTAAAGAACACAAGTAAAATTAGTATCTTTTATTCGTAGTGGAGTCGCCACTATAAATGGTGGGGTTTAGTGCATGTCTAAGATTTTAGTAATCTTGACACTATTTAAGCTCAAGGCTCTAGGGAACACACTACTATATCACAAAGACATGGCATGGAGATGAGGAGTCGCCACCCAGGGTAATAACTAGGACAAATCAAAAGTGGTAGTAATCGATTCTCTAAAAGAAAACTGGCACCACAACCAGGAAATTTTGGGAACATAATACTAATTTCTTTTAGTCTTGTGTTCTTTAACATTACTTTATGAATTATTACCTTATCTCTAATTACATGCAATTTCATTTTAAATCCTAATTATCATTCATCTAACCCAAGGCAACTAGTCATAAAATGGCACATAAAAATTGCATTCATATAACGAGACGTCCCTAAATTAGTCTAAACTATGTTAATTTTAATTTGGTTAACTAAGTATATATTTTATTTACAAGTGAAATGGAACTAAAGGTGGGCCTACATTTTAATAAATTAGTGAGTTTATGTATGCTAATTTATTAATTCTAAAGAAATGGGTCTAAATCTATTAATTTTATGGGGAAAAATGGGATTAAATTTTATTTAATTAATGGGCTAATTCTAATTAATTTTAATTTAAATGAAAATGGGCCTAAGTCTATTTATTTTAAAATAAATGCTTTAATGGGTTGAACTCAGTCTAAATTAATTTTAATTAAACTAAAAATGGGTCTAAATTGATTTTAATATTAATTAAAACCTAAAACCATTTTTAGAGCCTACTAATTAAGTGAGTTGGACCTATCATAGGCTTGGGGCCCAAAATGAATTAAAAATAAATGAAGGCCCAAAAACATAAAACATACTATAAACACCCAATTTCAGGTTAATGAAGTATAGATACGATATAGGACTCCAATAATGAAAATGGTATAAATAAGTCTTCAACACTTGAAGTTTGAAACCTCAAAAGTCTGAATGCATTTTCAAAAAGAGTTTAATTGGTTTTTTAAAAGATTTAGTTGTAATATTTTTTTAGGACCTAATTGAAAATTTTAAATTCTTTCAAGGGTCTTTTTGTAATGAAAAGTTAAAAAAACTATTTGCAAAAGAGGATCAAAATTCTCTAATTCTTATTGAAATTTTGTAACAGAATTATAGAATTCTGATCAGAATTTTGTAATTCCAACAGGAATTATACCTTTGTTAGTTCATTTTTTGTATTTTTACAGAAAATAAACAAATATGTTTCCTGAATTTTGATTGGCTAAAAATTTCCTTAAATTTATTTTTGGGATTTATCTAGATTTTAGGAAATAAAATCCGTTTAAAATTGAAACTCTTGAGTACGTGATGAGTTAGGTTTTTTTTAGGTTTTTCTATAAAAATCTAGCTAAAGCTTTTTTATGGGGTGACTCTCTCTTTTACCGGCATTTACAAAAATATTCTTTGTTATTTATTTCATTTTGAAGCAAGGAGCAATAGGCTTTTTGAGGAAAGAATAACAAGTTTTTGAAGACCTATTTAACAAATAAATGGTGATCTTACTAGTCTAAGGGGAAAATCAATACTGCATCCACATCATCTTCTTTCCTACTTTCTTCTATTTTTTCATTTTATTATTTTGATTCTATTAAATTTTAACATTATTTAATTTTATTGTTATTTTGTTTATTCACTAATCATTGTTTATTTTTGTTTGTGTTGGTAATTATGGAGAGAGTTAAACAATGAGTTTGCTTAGAGAATCGAATCCTTAAATATCCATCTAATGTCATAGATTGAATTTTGTAGCCAAATATAGTTCCTAGAGTTTTATTATTTTTTCATCTACTTTCTCTTATTCTTAAGGGAGCCACAATACACCCACTTGAATTTATATTTGCTTTGCTTTAGTTCTTAGCCAAAAAAATCAAATCAAATAAACTAAAACCATAAACAAACACAATAAAAGCCACAAGCTTTCATCAACAGTGATCATCCTTCTGAGGAAAATCAATACCGCATCTCATTCTCAAATCTTCTTCTCATTCTTCTTTTATTTTGATTTTTATTTTATTTTTATATTTAATTTTGATGATGATGATGATGATGATGATGATGATGATTATTATTATTATTATTATTATTATTATTATTATTATTATTATTATTATTATTATTATTATTATTATTATTATTATTATTCATTGACTAATTTTAAATTTTTATTTTATTTTTTATTCTCTTGATGGATTGGGTGACATGAAGTCACTATGTAGAACCCGTGAAGATCCATAGAATGCCATGGATTAAATTTTGTATTTGAACATAGTTTTTAGGGTTTTTGGGTATTTTATTTATATATTTATTTTTTATTTTATTGATTTTTTTATTTTGTATTTTTATTTTTTTATTTTTTTAGTTTTTTTATTGTATTAATTTTTGTTTTCTTATTATTTTCAGTAGATCATTGTAATAGCTCCAATGGTGGGAATAATGAAATTATGTGTGTATAGTTGTGTGTTTATTTTAATTAATTGGGTAGTAAGATTAGGGTTTTAATTGGGTTATTAATTAAAATTAATGACTATAGAGATAATTAAGGTTTTTAATTAAATTTGAATTAGATTTAAATGGATAGAATTAGGATTGCTTGTTAATTATTTTATTTATTAGTAATTTATGGTTTAAGGTCACTTTAACTAAATTAGGTTTTTAAGAAGAAATAAGTTAATTGATTGTTTGATCTTTTACTTGATTGTTTTAGCATTTTTTATGTTTTTGAGCTTGTTTATTTATTTTTATATGTTTTGAGCCCTAAGCCCAAGTTAGGCTCTAACCAAAATAATTAATTTTAGGTTTAGATAGTGCTTTTTTGCCCATATTTTAATTAGCCCATGTTAACCCATTTAAATAAATTTAAGTTTTTTAGGTTTAATTAATAAAAATGCATATTAGGCCCATAATTAATTAGATTTAAGGTAGAGATAACTTAGGCCCATTTAGTTAAATTAGACATAGGCCCACCTAATTTAATTAATTTAGACTTAGTCCATTAAATTAAAGTCCTTTTCCATAATTTGTAGATTTAATATCACTTTCTAAATAAAATATGTAGAACAAGGTCCATTAATTTAAATACTTCATAATTTATAGATTTATACCCATTTTTAGAATTAAAATAAATAAACTTAGGTTCATTTAATTAAAATTAAATAGGAATTAGGCCCATTAGTTTTTAAGGTCACTTGAAAATTAAAATATATAGATTTAGCCCATTTAATTAAGGATTGTGATTTTAAATGAATGTATTGTTTACCTATATATTTCATAACTAGTTTGCCTGGAGTTAATTATTTAAGGGTTTATATGAAATTGCATGTAAATAGATGGTATGATAGTAATTCTAAATGAACATAAGACTAAAAGAAGTTGGTATTCTGTATCCAAAATCTCCTAGTTGTGGTATTGGCTTTCTTTTAAAGAATCAAATACCACCATTTTTTATTTGTCCTAGTTATTATCCTGGGTGGCAACTCCTCATCTCCACGCCATATCTTTGTAACAGTGGTTAATGTGTTCTCTAGAGCTCTGAGCTCAAACAATGTCGCAATTACTAAAATCTTGGGCGCGCACTAAAGCCCACTGTCTAAACATTCCAAAACAATCAAATAAAAAGATTAAACAAGCAATAAAAAAATTATTTCTTCTAAAAAAATACCTAATTTTATTTCATACTACCTAATATTTAATCTATTGACATCATTGATTTTATTAAGGTTTTACCAAATAAACGTAATTTACTAATTAATTTTAGAATACAAGAAAGTAGATATTCACTATTTTTCCCACTATTGGGGCTATTACAATCTACATGAATAAATTAAATACAAACCAAATAAAAAGCAAATAATACATATAACATTAACAAAATAACATAGAATAATATGAATAAAATAAACCTAAAACCTATATGTAATAACTACATATACAAATCCATGGCATTCCATTGATCTTCAATTTATTTGAATAGTGCAATCACATCTCCTTCATGTTTTGTTTGTCACCATAGCCAAAAAAATGAAGAAAAAAATAGAAAAATGATTAGAATAGAAAGAATAAAGAACATAATAAAATTTAAAAAATAAATTAATGAAATAAAAAGAAAGAAAGAAAAGATAGGGATGATGATGCAAATGTTATTTGATTTGCTCCTTAAAAAAGGATTTGATCACCGTTTTGGAATAAAGTCAGTAGAGTTTCTTGTTTTCTTCTTTAAGGCTCACTACTTTTTTTTATTTTTGAACGTCAAAGAGATTTTTTCTTAAACTTTCTCTCTGTGTTTTCTTTTTCAAAATCCTCCTCTCTTTCCAAAAATTTTTTAGCATTCAAAATCCAGCCTCCCCCCTCTACAGGATAAAAGGCTCTTTATCCTTCCATAAGTTGTTAACATAATGGATAATTGCTTCTGCAATTATCTCAAAAAAAAAAACCTTAGGATAAATTCAAAAGAAATAAGATAAATGTGTAGGACTTCATTTATCTTTGATTTTTCTTCAAAAATTAATTAAAAATCAATTTTTAACCAATTAAAATTCAAAAAAAAAATAAAGTCAAAACCCGATCGGACTAATACAATTCTGATTAGAACCGATCAAAAATATGGATTTTTTATCAGAAATATAGAATTCCGATAAAAAAAATGTGGAATTTTGATCTAAAATTTTACAACCTAACCCCTCTTAAACTTTCCTTTATTTTGAATTTGGCCCACAAAAGAAACAAAAGACTTTGCAATTAAGTCCTTAAAAAACTTTGCAATTTAGCCCTTAATTTGAGATTCCAAAATTTTAAAGACCTATTTATAACAAAATATCATCATTGAATCCTTTATTGCATCTACATATCAATGCATCCTGAAATTAGGTGCTTACACCATGAACAACATTATTGAAATGATGGGGCATCAACTGACTGCTCAGAGACACCAAGGCCTTAACACTACAATCTAAAAGGCCACTCTTAGGCCTCTTATGAAGAAAAATTCAGGAGAGCCTAAGGGTCAGTTCATTCAAGAAACTAGAGACTCTAGTCACCCTCCAACAGTTCCAAAGAAATACTTCCCACCACACAAGAGAGAAGAGAAAGTTGATTCTATAAACGGAAGTCTTATTAGGCCAATGCCTCCTCATCAATTTAATAGTTTTACTAACCTAATTTCACATTCTTAAGTGTATGATGCATGAATATCTTATCCTACAAGAGGCTCAAGGGGCATATTTCTTAGAGGTTACACGGGAAACTAAATGGGGAACCCATCATTCTAATCATATATTCCCAAGAATCAAACTTCAACCTATGTGGATGCAGTAAGGGAAGTGGTTCAAAAGCTATATGGTCCTAGTCTCAGACAAATAGGCGGACCCAAATTTCACAAACCATATCCAGATGCTATTGACAGAGACAACCCATATCCAAGAGGATACAGAGTCCCTAAGTTCACACTATTTTTTAGAGAAGAAGGGCAGTCTACTTTAGAACATGTTACTAAGTTTACCATACAGTTTGGTAAATTAGCCAATTATGAGAATTTTTGCAATTTTAAGTTGAGGTTATTTCCTAATTCATTAACTAGTTCTACTTTTACTTGATATGCAACACTGCCAATGAATTATATACATACATGGAAAGAAATGGAGAGAGCCTTCCATTCATAATTTTTCAGAATAGAATCAGAGGTTTGTGTAGCAGAATTATCAAGAATGACACAAAGACCTAGGGAAAATACAGATTCCTTCTTTGCTCAATTTCAAAAGATGAGGAACCATTGCAAGATATCCTTTCCAAAAATTGAATACATGAAGATGGCCCAAAGAGTGTTAGACATTGAACTTAGAAAGAAGTTTTAGGGAATGGATTTTAGGGATTTCTATAAATTGACTGTAAAAGTAGTTAAATATGAGGAATTTATTAGAGAGGTGGACCAAAGAAGAAAGGCTGGTATAGGAACTTATTTCTAGGAGGTTCACAACCATAAGATTGTTGTAGGAGATCTCACTACTTAAGGTTCCTGTGTCTACCCTATGCTTGTAAAGAAGACCCCTAACATATGGAAGAAAGCTTATGCCATAAGTGCCCAACCATAGTACACATTTAAGGTGTCCAAAACTGAAGAGATTTTTGACTTCCAGGTGAAGGAGAAGTTCATTACCTTCCCTAAGAATTACAAAGCTCTAATAAAAGAAGAACTGAAAGGCAAAGAGTATTATAAGTAATAGTATTCTCATAATCATTCAACTAATAACTGTTGGGCTTTTAGAAATGTGGTGCAAGATAGAATTAACAAAGGAGTTCTAAAGTTCCCTGAGAAGAAAGAAACCATGTTGGTGGATAAAGATCCTTTTCCTCTAGTAGCTACTATTAACACAGTAACCTTTGATCTACATTCTTTTATTACTCACAAAGGAGACTGCGAGAGGATATAAAGAGAAAAAGCAAGCCATTTTTTAAGAATGTATGAGTTAGGAAGTCAAAAACACTGGAAAGAGCATAGGGTTCTTTAATTCAAAAGGGTTCCAGTAGAATCCAAGCAGTTCCTAAGAAGCATTTTCAAAGAAACTCTCCCAAATTTTTTGTTCCCCAAAAGTTACTCTAATGACCCAATGGCATAGAGTTCAACATAGAAGTTCCCTTAGTCTCTTACAAGGACTCAAAAAAGGAGACTTCAAAGACAGAGAGCTTTAGAGAGGAGAATAGACGAATTAAAGCTCCATAAAAGTCTAAGTTCAGAAGAAAGGCAACTAAAGATGAAGATATGGAGGAACAAGAGCATGTGGCATATGCAAAGGATAAGAATGAATCTTTTGCAAGCTCTAAAGAAATAGGTTTTGTAAAGTTCTTCACCTTTTTTATTGGTAGTGTTTCTATAACTTTGAACTGTACTACTGCCTTTATTATTTTGCCTTTATTACTCTGCCTCCTATTTTCAAGGCTAATAAAGCAAAAGATGATGTGATAGAAATTTAACAAGAAGTCCTTTCATTTTGAAAGTAAAAGAGGTAACAGAGAATAATGCTCTTAGTGGAGTCACCATTCAAGCTCTAAAAGGCAATGGACTAAAAAGGTTAATACTGGAGAAAGCCTCAGTAGAAATGACAAGACATTTAAAGCCTCTCTATATCAAAGCTCATTTGAATGGAAAGCCATTTTCTCGGGTGCTTCTTGATGATGGGTCTACAATGAATGTTATTCCTTCCAAAATATTAACTATATTAGGAAGAACTGAGGAGGATCTAATTCCTATAAATTTCACAGTATCTGCTTTTACTTAAGAGGTAACTAAGGTCCTTGGTGTACTACCAATGGACATTACTAAATGAAGTAATACATCTCTTATTATACCTTTTATTGTGAATTCCTCTGCTAGTTATAATGTTTTGTTATAAAGGGACTGGATACATGTCAATGGGTATGTCCTTTCCTCCCTTTATTAATTTCTATATTTTTGGAAATGTGATGATGTATAAGTTATTTGGGTTGATCCATATCCTTTTAGTACTCATTTAGATGCAGTGGAGGCTAGATACTATGACATAGAGTTTAGATCTATCCAGTTTCTTAGAAAGAAGAAAATGGAGAACCAAAGTCCATCTATATGTCAGGAAGTGAGAACATCCAAGAACAGGCTAAAGCTCTTATTAATCCAACTATTATCATTCCATACAGGTCGATGGCACATGAGCCCATGATTGAGCTCTTAGAAGATTAAGTATAACTAAGAACAATTGGCCATAGTTGTAGCCACTATTTTTAAAGCTCAAGTGTAGTAACTATATGATAGGTTTGAGATGGAGAACTTAGAAGTAAATGGTACAGAAGTTTTTTTAAAAAAAAGATCCTAAAGAGTTAGAAGACCAAGAAGAGATAAAAGTAGAAGATTTAAAGGAAGCTCTACTAAATTTTGAAGACTCAGTGCCAAAAGTAACAAATCCATTAAAGGAAGTCAATTTGGCTACTTTAGAGGAACCAAGAGTAACTTATGTTAGTTCTCTATTACAGGATGATTTAAAGAGATAAGTAGTGAAGGTTCTCAAAGAGTTTAAAGATTGCTTTACATTGAGCTATGAAGAGATGCCTAGTTTAAAAAGAACCTTAGTGGAGCATAAACTACCTATTAAGACAGAGTTTAAACCTCATCGACAACTACCCAGAAGGATGTCAAAAGAAGTGAAACTCAAGGTTAAAGAGGAAATCGAGAAACTACTTAAGGACAAATTTATTAGGCCTGTAACATATGCTTAGTGGCTAGCAAATATTATCCCTATTATTAAAAAAAATGGAAAACTACATGTTTGTATTGATTTCAGGGATCTTAATGTTGCTACCCCTAAGGATGTATATGTGATGCCAATAGCAGATATGCTAATAGATGTCGCTACAGGAAATGAGTTATTATCTTTAGTTAATGGTTTCTCTAGTTATAACCAGATTATGATAACTTAGGAAGATGTGCATAAAATAGCTTTTAGGTGCCTAGGAATTGTGGGATCTTTTAAATGGCTTGTGATGTTGTTTGGCTTTAAAAACACAGGAGCCACCTATCAGAGAGAAATAAATGCTATATTTCATAATATGATAGGGCATCATGTAGAGGTTTACATAGTCAACATCATAATTAAATCAAAGAAAGTTATGGATCATGTGGAGTACCTAAGGCAACCCTTTTAAACAATGAAAGTTCATAGTTTAAAACTTAATCCACTTAAGTATGCTTTTAGTATGCAAGCAAGGAACTTCTAGGTTTTCTTATCCATATGAGAGGTATAAAAATTAAAAAAAAATAAAACCAGAGCAATGATGGAAGCTAAGCCACCCAATAACAAAAAGGAGCTTCAAAGATTTCTTAGGTAAGTGAATTATTTAAGATGATTTATTTCTAATTTAGTAGAAAAAACAAAAGGGTTCTCTGAACTGTTGAAGCTAAAAGATAAAGAGGGGTTCCAATGGTTAGAGAATTATCAAAAGGCATTTGACAAAATCAAAGAGTACTTATCAATGCTTCATGTGTTGATGCCTCCAAAAAAAGGTTATCCTTTTAAACTCTATATCTCGGCCGCTTATGAATCTATAGGGTTTTTGTTAGCACAGAATAACTTAAAAGGGCATGAACAGGCCATATATTATTTGAGTAGAACCTTGACTCTTGTTAAGATTAAATATTATCTAATTGAGAAATTATGTCTGGCTTTATACTTTGCATGCTCTAAATTGAGGCATTATGTGATTCAAGGAAGGGTTTATGTCATGTCACAGACAGATTTAATTAAGTTCATGTTGAATAGACTGATTATCTCAAGGAGAACTAAGAAATGGTCCTTAGCTCTTATAGAGTTTACATTGATTTACTTTCCTCAAAAATCTCTTAAAGGATAGGCATTAGTAGATTTTTTAGCAGATCACCCATCCTTAGAAATTAAGAAAGAATAGTAGGTGGATCTTCAGGTATACGATATGAAGACCTAACCCTGGATATTAAAGTTCAATGGATCAAGTATAGAGAAATCATCTAGAGCAAGCATTATGATTGTGTTTCCATTAGGGGTAAAAGCTACTCTATCATTTAACTTGGATTTTGACTGTACTAACAATCAAGTAGAGTATGAAGCTCTTGTGATTAGTTTGGAGATTCTACAAGAATTAAGAGCAAGAAATGTTTTAATCATGGGAGATTCTCAATTTGTGTTGAAGCAACTATCTGGAGAGTCTAAGTGCACCAGAGTCTCTTTGGCTCCTTACTACACTGTTTTAATTCAATGTCTATAAAATTTTAAAGAAGTTTCATTCCTAAATGTGCTAAAAGAAAATAATTAGGAGGCTGATGAGTTAGCTCAAATCACTTCGGGCTTGAGATTATCTTATGAGCTCACACATAAATTGATCCTAGTATAAAAGAGACATCATCCTTCTATTATAGAAAAGGGAATTCTTACTGATACCTTTTATATGGATGTTGATCTTGCAGGGGATTGTAGAATAAAGATAGAAAGATGCCTGAGTTTCTTTGGAAAGAAGGTTCCCTATTCTCTTAAAGTGAAAGCTCTAAATTATGTGTTGTTGGAGGGAGAATCTTTATAAGAAGGGATATGATGGTTTGTTACTCAGATGTGTAGGATTTCCAAATGCCATGGAGATCATGAAGAAGTCTACAGTGCTCACTAATCAGGAGTTAAAATGAGATGGTTAATAAGAAGACATAGCTATTATTGGCCGTCAATCCTTAGAGACTACATTCAGTATTCCAAATGATCCAAAAGTGTTAAAGACATGGAAATATAATAAGGGTTCTTGTTGATGATCTATATTCTATAGTCAAACCTTGGCCTTCTAGAAGTTGAGCAATGGACTTAATAGGTAAATTTTATCCTTCTTCTTCTAAAGGACACTGTTTTATTCTTATTGCTGCTGATTATTTTTCTAAGTGGGTGGAAGTAGTTCCCTTGAAAAAAGCATAGCAGAAAGATGTTATCTAATTCATCAAAGAGCATCTGATTCACAGATTCAGTATTCCCCAGTCTATTACAACATATCAGGGCACAATGTTTATATGAGATGAAATGTAAGAGTTTGTAGCTGATTATGGGATTAAATTGGTTCATTCTTCACTACATTATCCTCAGGCTAATGGGTAGGCTAAAGCATCTAATAAAGTGCTGATTGGGATCTTAAAGAAAATAATGGAAGAGAAACCTAGATATTAGCATCGTTTACTTTTAGAGACTTTTTGTGCTTACAAAACTTTAAAAAGGAATGTTATTAGGGTAAGTCCTTTTTCTTTAGTATATAGTCATAATGTTGTGCTTATAATAGAAGTGGTGGTTCCTTCACTTAGAGTAGCAAAGCATAATAGTTTAACACTTGAGGATACAATGAGGTAATGATCATGGAGCTAGAGAATGTGGATGAGGAGAGAATGTAAGCTTTAAACAATCTGATTGCTCAAAAGAAGAAAATCTCTAAGATCTATAATAAGAAGGTGAGGAAAAAGAGCTTTGAGGAAGGAGAGCTAGTTTAGAATGTAATTCTACCTATTAATGTTAAAGACAGAGAGTTTGGAAAGTGGTCTTCAAGCTGGGAAGGTCCCTTCAAGATTCATAGAGTTTTAAAGGGTAATGCATATTGTTTATTAAGTTTAGATAGGGAACCTCATAAAAGAAGCATCAATGGGGACGTTATTTGAAGAAATACTTTCCCATTATATGGGAAATGATAGAAAAATGAACATTTAAATGTAAGGCCATCATCACAACCATGTAGGAAGAACTTATAGGACAAATAAAAAGCTATAAAGCTGACTTACAATTCTTTAAAAATTTTTTCCTATAAATAGGTCTTAAGGCCTATTTTGTAAATATTCCTTTAAGTCCTTCAGTTTAATTTAAAGAAGGTAAACCTATTAGCCACCTTTTGTTCTTATGTGTGTTTATCGATTGTTGTTTAAATTTTCTAAGGAAAATTTAAATAAAGTTTACACCTAATCAAATCATCATCATAACAAAGTTCACAAGCAATTCTAAGACACAAAACATCATCACATATCATCGAGATCTCCAAAGTATAATGTAATGCTTAAAGTACATATATGGCTACATGGCTATAATGCAAGGAATGGCTACATGATACATACAAATGCAATGTGCAAAGCTCTAATAGCCAGGTACCTATAATAGTTTATAATTATGTAATAATGTTGAAATATAAGATGTTAATGTATCCAAAGTTTATCCATAAAGATAAATGAAAACATCCACATAAAGTTCCTAACATCAACAAAATAGAAAATCTAAGTAAAGAGTTATAAATCTAAAAAGGGCTTATTGTTTTACATTTACAGATGATCTAAATCTACGTTCCTTAGATTATTCCATAGGTGCAACATTCTTTCTATTTGTCTTTAGCCTATTTCAAGTCATCACACCACTACTGGATTTGCCCACGTCTAGCATCTAGGATCTCTTAAGAGTTTTATATTGATCAAAGGCCAACTGATAAGAGCATTTTAGAGTTTCCCCAGTTTGGTGTAGAGATTTAAGTATAGCTTGTTTATTGGCCAATGCAGTCTTAAATTCCTTAATAGTATGGTTTTCCTGATCAATTTTTTCATTATTTGCATCAAAAGAACTCTTCTCTAACTCAAACTATCTTTAGCATGCTTTAGTTAGGCAGCATCTACTCTGGAGGCATCCATTTAAGTGTTTAAATTCTCTATAACTATAGTAGAGTCTCTCAGGGATCCAAATAGTGCCTCAAAATTTAGAAGTTTCTTAAAGGATGAAGGAAGAGTAGTAGTTAGAATGGCAGTAGTAGATTAGGCTAAGGATCTTTGAATCTCACTTAAGGAAAGAGCATCAAAGCTAAAAAGATTCTTGAGTATTGATTTGGCGAAGGACACATCAGATTGTGTTAGCATCTAAAAGAGAGTCGGATAAAAAGCTGAAGTCAGGAGTTTCCAAGATCCTAAGATCAAGAGATAGTTTGTCCCCATAAATTATCGGATCCTAAGAAAAAGGGAGAGTATTTTATAAAAATGGCAGATAATTATCAAGAGAAATAAATAGTATGTTTAAAATCTTATCTCAATTATGATGTCGTCATTATTAATCTATGAAGTATTAAGGGGAAAGTCTTCATTAATTAGATCATTATGCTTGAGATCATAATGACCACAAGTAGAAGTGGAGGAGTAGTAATGAGAGATATAAAAAGCACCACCATCATAAGGGTCAGAATCTGAGTTATGCATAGATGGAATATCTTAAAGGTTCTCTCTCTCATTAGATTCATCCTCACTAGTGCTCTTATTTTCTTCAGTTTCTTCATCAACTTCTACATGGTCATCATTAGTGTTTTTAAGTTTTCTTTTCATCTGCACTTGACTAGATTTCCTTATCCCTTGTCGGAATGTCTTCACCTTTTTGTTAAGTATGGACATGGAATTCTTTGTAATTTTCTCTTAGATGTAGTTGATTTCCTTTGTTTTTTCAACTGATGAATTTTATAGGTAATTAGCCAAAGAATATAACATAATTCTAAAATAAGGAGAATGAGAGGGGAGTACTCATAAAAATTCATGAAGACCAACGGGAACCATTTTCTTATATTGAGAAGCCCACAAAAAAATAAAAGCCTTGGGAGAAGTAGATGGGACATTGATAAAAGGATCTAGCAAATTAAAGTTATATCACTTCACAATGTCAAAGAAGCTTTTAAAGATCATTGTTGGAGGTTTGGGAAGAGCATCTAGGATGCATTGCTCATAGCTAAATTGGCATTGTAAACACCCAACTTCGAGATAATAAAATATGGATGCGACAAAGGACTCCAATAATAAAAATGTTATGAGTAGGTCTTCAACACTTGAAGTTTGAAACCTCAAAAGTTCGAATATGTTTACAAAAAGAGTTTCATTGGTTTTTTAAGGACTTAATTGCAATACCTAATTGAAAATTTTAATTTCTTTCAGGGGTTTTTTTTGTAATTAAAATTTTAAAAATTCAGAATTATAGAATTTCGATCTGAATTATGTAATTCCGATCAGAAATATGTAATTTTGGTCATAATTACATAATTCCGATCAGAATTACGTGTTTTCCGTCTATTTTTTGTATTTTTTGTTTATAGAAAATAAAAATATTTTCCTGAGTTTTGATTGGTTAAAAAATTTTATTAAATTTATTTTGTGATTTATCTACCTCTTGAGGAAATAAATTCATTTTAAAATTGTAACTCTTTAGAAAATAAAGTCCTTTTAAAATTGGAACTCTTAGTACTATGTAGAACTTAGGGTTTTTGCTTTTCTTCCTTTAAAATGAGAGTTTATACTCCTAGAGCAGGGAACGAAATTCTTAGGACCTCTCTCTTTTTATTTGAAACTCTCTTTTTCTGCACTTATAAAAATATGCTTGGTTATTTCGTCCTGGAAGCAAGGAGTGAGAGGCCCTTTTTGAGAAAAGAATAACAAGTTTTTAAAGATCTATTTAAGAAATAAACGATGATTTTACTAGTCTGATGAGCTAACCACAGTGCATCCATAATCATTTTCTCCTTCTCTATTTTCTATTATTTTTTTATTTTTTTATTTTGTTCCTATTGAATTCTAGTTTTACTTAAATTTTTATTTTTATTTTGTTTATTCACTAACCATTTTTTATTTTTATATTGGTGATTATGGAGAGGATCACTTAATGAGTTTACTTAGAGAATAAAATCCATAAAGGTCCATGGAATGCCATGGATGGAACCTTATAACTAAACAATATTTCTAGGGTTTTTATTTAGTTTGTTTATCATTATTTTATTTTTATTTATTTTTAGGTTGTATTAATTTTCTTTTTTTATTATTCTCAATAGTTCATTGTAATAGCCCCAATAGTCGGAATAATGAAATTTGTCGTGTGTGCTTGTGTGTTTTATTTTAAGTAATTAGTTAGTAAAATTAGGGTTTTCATTCAGTAATTAATTAAAATTAATGGTTATAGAAATCGTTAGGTTATCTAACTAAAATTGAATTAGATTTAAGTTGGTAAAATTAGTTTGCTTTGATTGATTGTTTTATTTATTGTTCATGGTTACTTTTATTAAATTAGGGTTTTAAAATGGATTTAATTAATAGTTTGATCTTTTATTTGTTTATTTTGATGTTTTTTATTGTTTTTTAGCTTGTTTGTTTATGTTTATGTGCTTTAGGCCTAAGACCCACATTAGGCTTTAACCAATTTAAATTTAGGTTTAATTAATTAAAATGCATCTTTAGGCCCATAATTAATTAGATTTAGGGTAAAGATAACTTAGGCCCATTTAGTTAAATAGACGTAGGCCTACCTAATTTAATTTAATTAACTTAAACTTAGCCTATTTAATTTAAGTCTTTTTCATAACTTGTAGATTTAAGATCACTTTAGAATTAAAACCTGTAGAATTAGGCCCACTAAATTAAATACTTCATAATTTGTAGATTTAGTCCAATTTTTTAGAATTAAAATAAATAAACTTATGATCACTTAATTAAAATTAAATAGGAACTATGTCCATTAGTCTTTAGACTCATTTACAAATTAAAACATGTAGATTTAGCTCATTTAATTAAAATCAATGTAAATTAGACTAATCTAGGGATTTTGATGAATTCATTGTTTACTTTATATTTCATGACTAGTTTGCCTGGAGTTGATTTTTTTTTGGGTTTATATAAAATTGCATGTAAATAAAGGATAAAATAGTAATTCATAAAATAATTATAAAAGAACACGAGACTAAAAGAAGTTGGTATTCCCTGTCTAGAATCTCCTAGTTGTAGTGCTGGCTTTCTTTTAGAGAATCAAGTACCACCATTTTTTATTCGTCTCAATTATTACCTTGGGTGGTGACTCCTCATCTCCACACCATGTTTTTGTGACAGTGGTTAGTGTGTTCACTAAAGTTCGCTAAAGCCTTGAGCTCAAATAGTGTCGCAGTTGCTAAGATCTTAGGTGCGCGCTAAACCCTGACATTTATAAGTGCCCCTAGAGGCAAGGCCAACATGGTCTATATCAGATTGTGGCATTCATAAAAAAGGAACAACCACCAATAATGAGAGAACGTGAAGCAATAAAAGCAATATCTAATTTAGTTTTGGCCTCTGATAGATATAGTTTCTTAAGCTTGGCATACTCTTCCAACCATTCAATACTAGGTATAGAACCATCAAAAGGAATGAACATGTCAGCAGCAGTTAGGTTAAAGGAGGGAAAAAAGGAAAGAAGTTCCTCATTATTGAGCTTGGTGGAGTAGGACATCATGCCGACACTGGTAGTAACACCAAAGGGTAATGCAAAATCAGGGCTCCTTAATTTTGGAAAGTAGTAAAATAGTCATATTTGAAAGAACCATACTCCCCCACTAACTTTAACAAAAGGTTCATCATATACATATTTATCCATATTATGATAAAGAGAACCCAAGAATATCACTCCAAGAGCATAGGAGTTTCTCGTTACTAATTCCCGAGCTAAAGTGAGATGTGTTAGTGATATGCACTAGGTCAATCATTTATGATTATGTATTGACTTTCTTATTTTGTTAATAAAGAGGTCTTATATTATCATTTGATTTTATGATAATTACATGAATGGTTAATTCTTACTAAGGCCATCAAGTATGTAACTTGATAGTAAAACCCTTAGATTAAAATAAGAGTTCTATTCTAATTATCCCTAGCCATTTATTCATTATATGAATATTAAAGTATTAAGGCTAGTATGATGTTGACTGATGGTTATGTTTTACTAATCATAAATATGAGATATTAAGTCAACTCATAGGTACATGATGAGAGATCATTTACTAGATTGACCCACTATGAGAATACTACATAGATTATTGTCATAAGTATTTCTTATCATAGTAATTTTATTTCGGTCCTTTGACCTTAAAATCATCATGGATTTCTACATAGCTATTTTATGTTTTGACACATTCTAACATTGTCTTTAACCGAATGATTAAAAGAATGTTGTTGGATATAAAATTAGTTATGTGAGGAATGTGAGTGATTTAGAAGGAATTTATCCCTCATTAATATGAGAAAGATATCTAAAGGCCCCTTGATGAGATAGACTGAATAAAATGCATGGCCATGCTGAAATGAATTGATAAAGAGTTATCATTTTCAGTCTACTTGGAATCAAGTCATCATATTGAACTATATAAGGATGACATTATATGCCTTATGTTCAATTAAGATATCATATGATAAAGGGACAATAAAATTCACTGTAATTAGATTATGTCGAATTATTGACTTCACATGACTTGGGTAGTCATAATGTCTTGCTAGAGGCCACTTATGACTTGTAGGCCTAAATGGAGATTTAGGCCCACTGCCAATGTTATGTGAACCTACAGGGTCACACACTTAGAACAAGCCCAAAATGGATATGGGTTTAATAAGCCCAAAATAAACTCTGTAGAAATAAATAATTAAAGTGTTTTATTTATTTATTTATTTGTTTATTTATTTAAGATAAATGTTATTTTAAATAAATAAATAAGATATTATTTTTTGATTTTTTTTAAACAAAACCAGAATATAATAAATGGAAAATTACCAAAAGGTCATTGGTAAGTGAAACCTTAATTTGGAGTCTATAAATATGTTATATTCTCTAGGGTTTCACACACTTGTTTTTGCCTCCAAATTCGTTTTCCTACCTCTTAGAAAATAAAGACAGAGTTTTTCTTTTTATTCTTGATTTGTGAGACAGTCAAGAAGTTGCTAGCACACACACTCAAATTCGTTTTGTGAAGGGTTGTTCGTGTGGATACCTATAGAGGACGCATCCTTTTGGAGACGTCTTGATCCGAACAACCAAGCCAAAAAGCTCGAGGTAAGGTGTCACCGGTGTGAACCTCCTCTCATCCTTCTAGAGAATCTTGCCTCTTCTGCGTTTTGGTAAGATTATTAAAAACCCTAGATTTAATCAATTAGTCTAATTACATGGATCCAGGCTTGGGAACGTGACAAAATTTTAATTTTTCCGCTGCGTTTGCATCACGGTTCCCAACAGTGGTATCAGAGCCACTTGTAATTCGATTAATTGATTCTGTGTATATGTGATATATGTTAGGGTTTAAGATTCATTTTGAAAAGGGTTTCAAAATTATCAAAAGGGGTTTTGATTTGTTTTGTGACAATTCTGGGTAATCTATTTGAAAACGGAATTAAACATTAATTTGATTAATGTTTGTAATGGTTTAATGTGATTAAACTAAAAGCAGCCTTTGATTTTATGAATTAAGAATGTTGTTTCATGGAAACGAATTTTGTATGATGTTTTTATGAAAAACGAATTAAGAATAATGTTTTGATTAATATGATTAATTGAAGCAGCATATTTGTTTCCTATTTTAATTAGAAAAATGTTTTCTATTTGATTAGGAAAATCGTTTTTAATTAAATCTGAAACAGAAATTTTGTTTTCAAAAACCTAATCACTTAAGGATTTAAATCTGTTATGTATTCTGTTTTGATTAATATGATTAATTGAAGCAGATAATTTGTTTCCTATTTTAATTAGAAAAATGTTTTCTATTTGATTAGGAAAATCGTTTTTAATTAAATCTGAAACAGAAATTTTGTGATTATGCAGATTATGTGTTAAGGGCAATCTGTTTAAATGTTAAACAGATTATGCATAATGGATATGTTTTCTATAGATTCGTTCAAGCTGTAATTTTGATTACACAAATTAGGGTTTTCTTAATGGATGCGTATGTTTTAATAAAAAAAAAATTCATCTGTTTTGAACGGATTTTTCAGACTGTAAAATGTTTCAAAAAGTGATGTTTTTAAGCAACAAACTGATTTAGTAATATGATTACGAAAATTGGTTAATTGCTTCCTTGACGCAAATAAGGGTTTTAAGGTGGCTGTTTTAATTGAGTTTTTTTGTCTATTTTGAACAAATTGATTTTATAGTAATTTGATTACAAAAATTCATTAATGTTCAGAAATTTGAAAGGCAACTCACCGAAGAGCTAAGGTAAAGTGTTTACCGTCGGACCCGCTGACTGGCCAGCGGGACCGCCACCTGGGGTGCTGCCCCCGGACCCCGCCAAGGGCGCTGCCCCTTGGAAACCCACTAGGGGCGCTGCCCCTTGACCCCAAAAGAATTGTCACATTAGTTTATTTTTAACATAATGATTGGATTTAATAACTAAATAGATTATTATGTTATACATGTTTGTTGTTTTATGCATGGTGCATAGCATGGCCCTCAGACCAATATGATTGGATTTTATTTTTATGGGTTGTAATTTTAAATACGGCCTGCGAGTCATTTTTGTTTTGTTGTATTTATTTTATTAGAATAGTGTAGAATAAATTACAACAATTTTTGTAAATCAAGACCCATGGTGCAATTCAAGTTAGAGGCCCAGGATGGAGATCCAAGGTGGGAACCAAAAAAAAAAAAGGAGATCCATGGTAGAAGATGGAGATCCAAGTTGGAGGCTCAATTTGTAATTGTAATATTACCTAGGTTTGACCATTGATCTTCATATTGGCTTATGAAGATCAACTTAGATTTGGGCCATGCTATGTCACATTTATTTATTTGTTGTTATGTATGCGATGCCATGTGATGCCATGTATGTGATGCCATATGATGCCATGCAATACAACATAACAATAACTGAATACGATTAAATAAAGATGAACCCTCATTTAATATTAAGTCATTATAGTGCCTTCCATAAGTTCAACACTTGTCAAGCCTTAGATTATTATATATGAGCCTGCCAAAGCAGGGTGTATAAATTTATCTGGGGAAGGCAAGTTGGATAATGGTGCTATCCAAACGTTTGATATGGTTTGACTTAACTAGGTTATCAAAATGGTTTTGGACCTAAGGCATTAGATGGGATTTTTAGCCATGACATGTGATGTCAAATCCCATACCATCCAAGAGTTACATGAGATGTAATTGATAAGAGTTGTCTACCTAAATAACCATATTTTAGGTCATGAGCCAAAGCTCACTTAGAGTATGGTGAAATATGGATCTTGGCCCACTAAAATTTCTAAAATTAACGTAGAGGGTTATTGATTTGAGTAAATTTAGTGGGAGTTTTTTATTATTCCTTATAAATATTTAATAAAATACTGAATGGACTTTGCATATATTTGTTGTAGATAATGACTTCAAACACTACACCTACCATGTCACTACGATCGATCCTTGAGAAGGATAAGCTCAATGGGACTAATTTTCTTGACTGGTACAGAAACCTAAGAATTGTTCTTAGGCATGAGAGAAAGGAATACATCCTTGATCAACCCATCCCTGAGGAACCAGCTGCCAATGCTCCTAGAGCACAAAGGGATGCTTATACCAAGCATCTCAATGATTCTACTAATGTCACTTGTGTCATGCTTGGATGTATGGAATCTGAGCTGCAAAAGCAACTGATGGAAATGGAGGCTTATACTATGATAGGCCATCTCAAGGAAATGTTCCAAGAGAAAGCCAGAATTGAAAGGTTCAATACCATCAGGGCATTGCTTTCCTGCAAGTTGACTACTGGCGGCTATGTCAGTCCTCATGTTCTCAAGATGAAGGGTCATCTTGATCACTTGGACAAGCTTGGTCTCAAGATTGAACAAGAACTGGCTGTGGATATTATTCTCCAATCTTTTCCTGAAGCTTATGATAGCTTCATTATGAATTTCAATATGCATAGTATGGAGAAGACTGTTTCAGAGTTGCATGGGATGCTGAAAATTGCTGAAAAGAACATCAAGAGTAACACCAAGGATGTTCTCATGGTCAATAAGGGAAAGGGGATGAAAAGGGTTGGAAAGGGCAAGGGCAAGGTCTTTAAAGGCTTTCAGAAGCCTAAGCCAAAGCCCAAGCCTAAATCCAAAGCTGAACCCAAAATAAAGGAAGGAATTTGTTTTTTCTGTAATGAGCCAGGCCATTGGAAAAGAAATTGCAAGCTCTATTTGGATGATCTGAAGAAGAAAAAGGGTGGTGAGACTACCTCTTCAGGTATTCATGTTATAGAATTAAATTTATCTGCTTCTGCTTCTGATTCTTGGGTATTAGATACTGGATCAGGATCTCACATTTGTACAAATGTGCAGGGTCTAAAAAGGAGTAGATCATTGGCAAGAGGCGAAGTGTACCTACAAGTTGGCAATGGAGCAAGAGTTGCTGCTTTAGCTGTAGGAACTTATAAGTTACCTTTGCCTAGTGGACTTATTTTATCTTTAGAAAGTTGTTATTATGTACCTACTTTGTGTAGGAATATTATTTCCGTTTCTTGTTTGGACAGGAAAGGATTTGAATTTATTATTAAGAATAATAAATGCAGTATTTATCAGGATAACATTTTCTATGGATATGCTCCATGCACTAGTGGACTTTATGTTTTAGATGCCAAAGACACTAATGAAATGCCAATCTATAACGTTGATACAAAGAAGTCTAAATCTAATGATTTAAACTTGACCTACCTCTGGCATTGTCGTTTAGGCCATATAAATGAGAAACGCATTTCAAAGCTACACCAAAATGGGCTTTTAAATTCATTTGATTATGAATCATTTGATACATGTGAATCTTGTTTACTTGGAAAAATGACTAAAACACCTTTTACTGGACAAAGTGAGAGGGCTAATGACTTATTGGGCCTAATACATTCTGATGTATGTGGACCATTAAGCTCAACTGCTAGAGGAGGTTTTCAATACTTCATAACTTTCACAGATGATTTTAGTAGATATGGTTATCTCTATCTAATGAAACATAAATCTGAATCTTTTGAAAAGTTCAAAATTTTCAAGAATGAAGTACAAAATCAACTTGGTAAAAATATTAAAACACTAAGATCTGATCGAGGTGGTGAATATTTAAACCAAGAATTTACAGATCATCTTAGAGATTGTGGGATTGTTTCATAATTGACTCCTCCAGGTACACCACAATGGAATGGTGTGTCTGAACGTAGAAATCGAACTCTATTGGAATGGTTCGATCTATGATGAGTCAATCTAATCTTCCAATCTCTTTTTAGGGATATGCTTTAGAAACTGCTGCATTCATTTTGAATAGAGTTCCATCAAAGGCAGTTGAAAAGACACCATATGAGAAATGGACTGGAAAAACTCCCAGTTTGTCTTTTCTTAAGATTTGGGGCTGTGATGCTTTTGTGAAACGTGAAATCTCAGATAAACTAGCACCCAAATCTAATAAATGCCTTTTTGTGGGATATCCTAAAGAAACTAAAGGATATTACTTCTACAATGCATCTGAGAACAAAGTGTTTGTGTCTCGGAATGGTGTATTTTTGGAAAAAGAGTTTATTTCCAAAGGAACCAGTGGGAGCACAGTGCAACTTGAAGAAATTCAAGGCCCACAAAATAGCATTGTACATGATATGGAACCGCAACTGAATCAACAAGAAGTTGTTCAGCCTGCACAAGTACCAGAAGGCCCAAGGAGGTCTGATAGGACACGTCAAATCCCCATGAGATATGGATTTCTCATAACTAGTGATTATGATGTGTTAATTGTGGATCAAAATGAGCCCACATCCTATCAAGAGGCCATAAATATTCCTGACTCTGAGAAATGGCTTGAAGCCATGAGATCAGAAATGCAATCCATGTATGATAATCAAGTATGGACCTTGATTGACCCAAATGATGGTTTAAAAACTATTGGGTGCAAATGGGTTTTCAAAAAGAAAATCGACATGGATGGCAATGTGCATACCTTTAAGGCAAGACTGGTTGCAAAAGGTTTCAAACAAACACATGGTATAGACTATGATGAAACCTTTTCACCAGTGGCTATGCTAAAATCTATTCAAATTCTCCTTGCCATAGCTGCATACTATGATTATGAAATATGGCAAATGGACGTCAAAACAACATTTCTTAATGGAAATTTACTTGAGGATGTGTACATGACACAGCCAGAGGGTTTTGTTAGTCCTGAGAATTCTGGAAAGGTATGCAAGCTTCAAAGATCCATTTATGGATTGAAGCAAGCATCTCGGAGTTGGAATCTTCATTTTGATGAAGCAGTCAAAGAATTTGGCTTCATTAAAAATGATAATGAACCTTGTGTATACAAGAAGGTTAATGGGAGTGCTATTGTGTTTTTAGTGTTGTATGTGGATGACATACTACTCATTGGAAACGATATCCTATTTTACAAAATGTTAAATCATGGTTAGGGAATTGTTTCTCAATGAAAGACTTAGGTGAAGCTGCTTATATATTAGGCATCAAGATCTATAGAGATAGATCTAAAAGGCTTATTGGCCTAAGTCAAAGCACTTATATTGATAAGGTATTGAACAGGTTTAATATGCAAGATTCCAAGAGAGGATTCTTGCCAATGTCACATGGCATTAGTCTCAGCAAGACTCAGTGTCCTATGACACAAGATGAGTGAGACCGCATGAGTAAGATTCCATATGCTTCTGCTATTGGATCTATCATGTATGCAATGTTGTGTACTCGACCTGATGTTTCATATTCCTTAAGCACAACGAGCAGATACCAATCAGACCCAGGTGAAAGTCACTGGACAGCAGTTAAAAATATCCTTAAGTACTTGAGAAGAACTAAGGATGCATTTTTACTGTATGGTGGTCAGGAAGATGAGCTAGTTGTAAATGGTTACACAGATGCCAGCTTCCAAACTGACAAGGATGATTTTCGATCACAGTCAGGATATGTGTTTTGTTTGAATAGAGGTGCAGTGAGCTGGAGGAGTTCCAAGCAAGACACTATTGTTGATTCTACAACAGAAGCTGAGTACATAGCTGCCTCAGAAGCAGCTAAGGAAGCTGTTTGGATTAAGAAGTTCATAACTGGACTAGGTGTTATTCCTAGTATATCAAATCCAGTGAACTTATATTGTGACAATAATGGAGCTATAGCCCAAGCTAAGGAGCCCAGATCACATCAGAGATCCAAACACATACTCAGGCGTTATCATCTTATTCGAGAAATTATTGAGAGAGGAGACGTCAAGATATGCAGAGTACCTACAAATGATAATGTTGCTGATCCACTGACTAAGCCTCTTCCATAGCCTAAACATGAGAGTCATACTAGGTCCATGGGTATTCGATACGATGTTGATTGGGCCTAGTGCAAGTGGGAGATTGTTAGTGATATGCACTAGGTCAATCATTTGTGATTATGTATTGACTTTCTTATTTTGTTAATAAAGAGGTCTTATATTATCATTTGATTTTATGATAATTACATGAATGGTTAATTCTTACTAAGGCCATCAAGTATGTGACTTGATAGTAAAACCCTTAGATTAAAATAAGAGTTCTATTCTAATTATCCCTAGCCATTTATTCATTATATGAATATTAAAGTATTAAGGCTAGTATGATGTTGACTGATGGTTATGTTTTACTAATCATAAATATGAGATATTAAGTCAACTCATAGGTACATGATGAGAGATCATTTACTAGATTGACCCACTATAAGAATACTACATAGATTATTGTCATAAGTATTTCTTATCATAGTAATTTTATTTCTATCCTTTGACTTTAAAATCATCATGGATTTCTACATAGTTATTTTATGTTTTGACACATTCTAACATTTTCTTTAACCGGATGATTAAAAGAATGTTGTTGGATATAAAATTAGTTATGTGAGGAATGTGAGTGATTTAGAAGGAATTTATCCCTCATTAATATGAGAAAGATATCTAAAGGCCCCTTGATGAGATAGACTGAATAAAATGCATGGCCATGCTGAAATGAATTGATAAAGAGTTATCATTTTCAGTCTACTTGGAATCAAGTCATAATATTGAACTATATAAGGATGACATTATATGCCTTATGTTCAATTAAGATATCATGTGATAAAGGGACAATAAAATTCACTGTAATTAGATTATGTCGGATTATTGACTTAACATGACTTGGGTAGTCATAATGTCTTGCTAGAGGCCACTTATGACTTGTAGGCCTAAATAGAGATTTAGGCCCACTGCCAATGTTATGTGAACCTACAAGGTCACACACTTAGAACAAGCCCAAAATGGATATGGGTTTAATAAGCCCAAAATAAAATCTGTAGAAATAAATAATTAAAGTGTTTTATTTATTTATTTATTTGTTTATTTATTTAAGATAAATGTTATTTTAAATAAATAAATAAGATATTATTTTTTGATTTATTTTTAAACAAAATCATAATATAATAAATGGAAAATTACCAAAAGGTCATTGGTAAGTGAAACCCTAATTTGGAGTCTATAAATATGTTATATTCTCTAGGGTTTCACACACTTGTTTTTGCCTCCAAATTCATTTTCCTTCCTCTTAGAAAACAAAGACAGAGTTTTTCTTTTTGTTCTTGATTTGTGAGACAGTCAAGAAGTTGCTAGCACACACACTCAAATTCGTTTTGTGAAGGGTTGTTCGTGTGGATACCTATAGAGGACGCATCCTTTTGGAGACGTCTTGATCCGAACAACCAAGCCAAAAAGCTCAAGGTAAGGTGTCACCGGTGTGAACCTCCTCTCATCCTTCCAGAGAATCTTGCCTCTTCTGCGTTTTGGTAAGATTATTAAAAACCCTAGATTTAATCAATTAGTCTAATTACATGGATCCAGGCTTGGGAACATGACAAAATTTTAATTTTTCCATTGCGTTTGCATCACGGTTCCCAACAACATGTTCCAAGGAAGGTTTACCACTAGCAGGACAATAGATAAACCTACAAATCAAAACCCAAATAAAAGAGATATGCTCTTAGGACGTATGGTCAGCGGTGTGGTAACACCAGGTGGTGATGACCTAATAAAAAGAGGAGATTCCTTTAGTTTTTATAGCTGGGGAAGGAAAGGCTTCAGGATCAATCAGACAAGGAATATCGAAACCTAGAATAAGCAAGCCTATAAGGTAGTACACTGTAATAACCCTGTATTTTAAATAAAATAATATTACTTAATAATTAAATTTTATTTGTATATTATTATCGTTAATTGCTAATATTATTTATGTATTTTATTCTAAAGAAATTATTTACGTAAAAATAATTTATTTTACTTGGCATCATTTGATAATAATAATAATAATAATAATAATAATTATTATTATTATTATTATTATTATTATTATTATTATTATTATTATTATTGAAGGACATTTTAGTAATTTTATAATTAAATTTATAATTTCCCAGCCACTGTCGAACTTGCCTAGCTACCACCATCTCCTGCTTCTCCCAAACGTCACCAGCAGTCGTCAGATAGTCGCCAGAGCGCCGAAAATCGAAGAAGCCGAAGGTGGAGTTCCTTGAACGTCGGTGAGATTCCAACCACCTCAAGACTCCAAACTGGACTCTTTTGAACATTTTTCCACCGATGAGTCCATTTTTTAGGTCCGTTTGAGCTCAAATCTTCTAAATTTTTAGATATCTTCTATTTTTAGTTTATGTGTTTTAGGGTTTTTAATTTTTTTGAACTTGATTATGTTTTATTCACGGAAACTTGCTTCACAAATGTTGATTGTAATAGCATAAGCTTCTCAAATATATTTTTTGTATATCTTTTTAATTAATTTGAATTTTAGGTAATTTTTTATTATTTTAATATTAAATATTGAATTTTTTATAATTATGTTGATTAATTATTTTTAATGGAAATTTAGTTGAATTTGTGTTAGTAATGTGAGTTAATAATTTTAGAATTATTAAAATAATTTTTGGTGAATTTTATAATTTTTTTAGAATATTATTTATATTATGTAAATTTTGTTTATATAGGTTAATTGTGTAATTTTGTGAAAATTATAGTTAAATAATGTATTTTAAATGATTTTCGAATTATATAGAGTATTAAAATTATTTTTATAAATTATTTATTATTTTTAACTGATTAATACTAATTTTTTAAAATTATATTCAAATAATATGTTATTTACTATTTTGGTTTTAATTACTTTTAATACATATTTAAGCTATTTGAATATATTAGAGTGAATTTTTATTATTTTCTATTGAATTATTGAAAATTTGGATTTTTCTTAATATTATATTATTATTCGAGATTTTTATTTAAGTATTGTGAAAATAATTGTATTTAGTGTTTTACTGTTTAAATATATTATATTTTGGTATTTTGAGGATATTTATGGAATTTATTGATTTTTAATATATTTATTATTTTATTTGTATTTTTGGTAAATTGTGAACCTCGATTAGGAATTGTGCAGTTAAATATCTCAACCCAATGTATTGTGCAATCTGTGTTAGAAGTGTGTTTTTCTTGCAAGATCTTTTAGTAAAGAGATGTCCATTTTACAGAGGAGGTTCTGTTGAATTTTCGATAGAATTCTCATAAAATGTGACATCTGGTCGATTCTGAATTTCTGTGTTTGTTTGGGTTTTGTATTCCTAGATCGAGTCTCTTTTAGAAGTATAAGTTAGGGATTTATTCTGATTGTTATTATTATTTATTTTCTAGTTGTGCTAAGACCGAGGCCTATCGGACCAAACCCATCGAGCCAGTCTCGAGGAGTGCAAACTTATGAGTTATTATTTTATATATACATTGCATATAGTATGCATGATATTGAGTATTCATGTTTTTAATATGTATTTATACATGAATTGTTTTGTTAAATGTTTTAGTATATGTTAGGTATATTTTCAGTATATTTTTGGTATATTTCAACATATATGCTCGTTATATTTTCAATATACACTTAGAATATTTTTGGTATACTTTTGGTATATTTTTAGTATATTTGATATATATGTGACACATATGCATAATTGTTTTTAGTATATATTTGGTATATGTGCGTCATATATGTTCGGTATATTTCTAGTATATTGTGGTTTATTTTGGTATATATGTGGATTATATACTTTTGGTATATTTTCGGAATGGATGCTATTACATTTAAATTATGCATTTTTATTATTTTAATAATTAATAATTTTATTTGAAGGATATCAATAGAACGTGCTTCCTAGTGGGCAGCACTAGGATCATGTACGTACCGATGCGATAGGTTTTAGGATTGAGTTATAAAATCACTTGAGGTGACTTTTATTTGATTGACTATTTGAGATTGATGTGATTGAGTAGTGTGATTGCGGGAGCTCAATTCACCTAGTGTCTCAGGGCCAGTCACACTAACTGTGAGACTGCTGGAGCTCGGTTGACTTTATGTCTCGGGGTCAGTCTACTATCTAAAATGGAATAAGATAATTAATTTGGAATTAAGTGAGCATGCATGGATGGAGAGATATTTTTGGTTGAGATTGCAAATAATTAGGGTTCTATTTGATCTTTCATTCAAATAAACATTTTTTAGCATTTATTATATATAAAAGTGATTTCAGCATCTGTGTAAAATGTCTGTATATATTTATATATATACTGATACTTGATTGCATATGACATTAGGAGGTGCATGTATATATAATATAATAATTCACTCATTGAGATTTGACTCCCCTCAATAGTTTATTTTTTAGGAGATTCTTCATCTTTAGACCTCAGTAGTAAGCTCATACACTGAACTTCTTCAGCCCCAGCTAGTTTATGTAAATTGCTTATCTGACTTTGATTATATTCTAGAAAACTATAATAGTAATAATAGTTTGTACCTATAAAATGTTGTTCTAATGTCAAAGACCTTTCTCTGAATATTTTATGAAATATTTTTATTTTATGATATGACATTAAGTATTTATTTTTAAATAAATTTGAGTTTTAATTCTGGAGTATTTTATTTATTTATTGCATGCTTTTTATTTTTAAGACTTGCTACGGGTTCTAGATTTGAAATAATTCTCGTTCCCTAGCGCCGGTCATGACTCTCAATTTGGGTTGTGACATACACATCATAAAGGGTGACAGACATTAGACCTTCGGGAAATATGAAAGAGTCATAGCTTAAGGACCAAAATCTCAAAGCTCCTTGTATCAGGTTTATTTGTAAGGTGATGGTTTCTTTACTCATTTGTATTAGTTGGTAAATCTCTAATTTCTTCCATTGAGACTCATAAAAGGGTGTAAGCTTATCAACCTATTTTTTCCATTCCTTATAATACTTAGGCCAAGTTTTCATTTTTCCTAATGCTATATAAGGTTTAGTAAAAGAGTTAAGTACTAATTTCTTATTTGATGGAGATTGAAAAACTAGAGCTGGCAATCCTTATGGAAAGATAGGCCCCATAACAATAACCATTTCAATATATACCACTGGAGTTATTAGCCTTGAGGTTCTCTACATAAAGATTTGAATGAATTAAATTGAAAAAAAAGTTACAAAAGGAAAACAAAAGAAAATGATAGGGAGCTTACTTGACATGTCATTGGGTTTAATTTCCCAGTAGAGAAGGCACTTAAATGAGTATCAAGACTGTCTCCTACTCCTGCAAAAATCAGGTGCACACATTCCTTTTAGGAAATTTTTCCATTCTCAAACAAAATGCTCACATTTTAGATAAATTCATGCCAGAACATATGACAGTGTCATTCATATAAATACACGATTTTTCATGGTTCCCTGTGTCTTTTATTTACATAGTTTATCATAAGTTCTTTTAAATAAATGAACAAATATATATTATATATATATACATATAGGCATATGAATTTCTGTTTCAAAACATTATAATAAAATTTATTTTTCTGTCAAATGCACAGTTTAAGTCATACATGCATTTTAAATTACATGAATAAGTAATGCATTCAGACCAATATTAACATATCATGAACAATTATTTTTATTTTTATTTGGGTTTTTTTCTTAAGATTTCTTGTGCTAGTTAGTTGGATGTGCATTGCATGACTAGTTATTTAATCTATTTTAAGCATGTTTATTTTTATTTATTGTATTTCTATTTTTTATTTTTATTTTTATTTTTATTTTAAGCATGTTTATTTTCATTATTATTATTTTTATTAAGTTTTGTTTGCTTATTTCATTTATTTGCTTTAAAGTACATTAAAATATTTGTTTGTTTCATTCTAGACATAACACATATTTTATGTTCATTATTTGTACATGCAGTGTTGCCATTCATGTTCAGTGTTGTAAAACATTTCTTTGTCCTATCCTATCATCCTTCATGTGTTAACTTTAGTGCATTAGGTTTGAAATCATATAAATAAATTATACATCCACCATTAAATTCACCCATTCAAATTGTAACTTAGATTTCATGCATAAATATTAGACTTATTAGTGTTCCTATTTTTATTATTCTCATTGTTTATGTTATTTGTGTCTTATTGTGCATTTTAAGTATTTTGTTTAATGTTGTTTTAGGAATATTGCATGTGATGCATTCATTATAGTGCATACGGTTTTCACTTTAATCTATGCTCAGTGTTAAATTTGTTTTTGTTGTTTTGTCCTTTTCATTATTATGTTCAGTGATCCAGTTATAAAGTAGGTAAAAGTAATATAGGTATATGTATAAAATATATAAGTATATCTGCATAAACATTTTTGTTTTGAATTGATGGCAAACTAGTAAATAAAGAGAAAAACAAGGATGGGCTTACCTTGGAAGGAGCTAGTCATTGGAAGAGCAGTTGTATTTACTGTGTTCATGTCCATTGTTAATCGGGGACCTTTAGCTTGAAAAGAGGCAGCAAACACCGAGAAGTAGTCAGTCGAGGTCGACACCAGTGTGGATGAAGAAAGCGACACTGGGTAATCCATGTTCAAGATTGCTGAAAAAGTCGAGGCATGAGAGGTTCTAGCCATTGCAGGAAACGATGACGATGAAAATGGTGGTGGTGACAATGCGATAAACTGTAAGAAGGCGGTGAGAGATCCGGTTGTTGAAGTCGACAAAGATAAAGTAGGTAGTGAGTTGGAAACGTGATTCTCACTGTTAAACACAATAGGAGCAATGGTTGAGACCAATGGAGAACTAGAATAAGGTTTTGATGGCGAAAGATTTGGTGTTGAAGAAGCAATTTGGTTTAAAGAGAGCTCTGTTGGATTGGAATTATTTGTTAATGTTAGAGTAGCCATGGTGTTTTGAGTGGGATTCATTAATTTTGAGCTGAAGAAATTAGATGAATTTGCAAGAAAAGCTTGAATATTTATAGGGTTTTTAAGAGATTTATTTTTCCCCATAGAAATTGGAGAAGTATGGCGTTTTGATTTAGGTTTGTCCTTCCAAATTTAATAATTCAAGTCATAGTATCTGATTTTTTTTGTCTCACCGTGTTTTAGGGTTTTTATAGTAAAAATACTCTGATATTTTATTATGCATATAAATAGGTTTTTTCAACTATTTATATGCATAGGGCATTTGTTTGGACCAAAAATAAATTTTAAATAGAGCCTCAAGGATTTGCAAGCCCAAAACTAAATAATTAATTAATTAATTTTTTATTAATTAATTAATCAATTATTGGAAAGAGAAATTGAGGTGGAGTGTGCTTCTGATGGTGGGAATTGGAGCAGTTGGCAAGAAGGGGATTGATAAAGAGAACCTATCAGCAGATTTATGATGGAGAGGAATCTTGATCAACAGCACAAAACTTCAACAAACAACAATCAATTGATTTAGTTTTTCTTTTTAGTTTTACTTTTTTAATTTCATTAGACATTCTTATTATTTCAAACAACAATTAATGTAGTTTCTTGTTTTCCAACTTCAGTTCTCTATAAATATTTTCATTTTGAATGCAATCTCTATTTTTACTTTCAATTAAGCATTTTCAGCTAATTCTCTATAGCTCTTTAAGAATCTAGTAGTTTTAGATCCCTTAAATTACCATAAATTGTTTGTTTAAAAGTCAAGATTTTTAGGTTGGTATACTTCACACACCTAACATGCTCACAAAATCATATAAAAAGGGTCAGAGGCAAACACATAAATTATAATGGAAAGTGCAATTAAATAAGAATGGATGAAGGTTGAATCTTTCCATAAGTGTGGATTGATCATTATTCCTTATAGCTTGATTACAACCTTATTGTTACCATTAAATATAGTAGAGCAGAGTAGTAGCATTCCCAATTCAAGCAATGGTGAATACTATATGGGTGTCAATCCGCTAACCGATTTTTTGTCATCCACTAACCGGTCAAATGGGTTCTCGGTCATCCTTTGATTGTTCAGACTGGTTAACCGGCCAGACTGGACCAATCTTATTCTGTTTACCGACTAATTGCACATTGCATCATCTACTACAAGGGTACAAAATCACAAAACTTAAAAAGAGTACATTTTTATTACCATTTCAGCAACATTGCATTAGAGAAAGATTTTGAAAAATGAAATGCGATTTGATATAAAATATATAAAATCATCGTTAATTTTGATAAATGAAATGCCATATGATATATGAAATCATCATTATCTTCATTCATTCCCAATTTTCAAATGGTAAAATCTATAATGAAACCTTTAAATCTATTGATTTTTTAGCTTTAGACCTCTTAAAATTTCATTTTGTATATCTAAACTTTCGAACTTCATTAGTTTAAAGTTTAATATCCTTCACTAAATTTTTTAATAAAAATTATTTCCTTTTAATTCTTAAAGTTTTATATTTCTAATATTTATACCATTTTTTACTTTTTAATACTTATATCACTTTTAAAAAAATTTCATCAATAAAAAATAAATTTACTTATTTTAATTTTTAATATTTTAAATTAAAAACATGAATGTATATACATCTTTAAATAATTTTAAATTTTAAAAATAAATAATCAAGTTAATGTTAAGATTAAAAAATTTATAATAAAATTATTGTTTTCTAAAATAAAATATTATGATGAAAAAGCACACCATAATTAAAAGAGATTATGATAAAAAAAATATATTTTATATTTCTTCTAAATTTAAATTTTATATTTTTTAATATATTTTTTAGTTTTTTTGTACAAAATTTTAATTAAATTATTGTGAATAATTTTTTATAATATAATTTTTTAAAATAGTAAATACTAATGTATATCTGTGCATCATCAAAATACGGTGATAGATTTTTTAACAAATTCAAACTTTTATAATCATTATTTTAATTTTAATTTTTGTTTTTATCATACTTTTTAAATGTCATAATACCTTTCAATCAATACACAATTGAGTAGGACGATCACGATCCCAAATAAATCAATAATCTGAAATTCACTCATCTGTCAAACTGTAATGAATAAAAGATATTACAATCAAATCAAATATAAGATTTCCCTCCAAACTTTAAGAATATTTGGAATTCTAAAATTTACAGTTGAAATCTACTTTTTAGTAGGGTATTATTTTCACCTCATTACTATTCACAACTTCGTAAACTCTCTAGAATCCACAACTCATTGGCGTCTGAAGGAGACTTGGACTCCGTAAGGCTTTCTTTTATCGCTTTGCTCTATTCTCTATTTGAGCATTGTTTCTCTCATTGGGTACTTTTCCTATTTCACTATTATCATGTCTTTTTTATTTATATTTTTGAATTGTCAGGGAGTTGCTGTCGGGATTGGAAATGTCTTCAGTTTTTTTTATTCATTCCGGGGCGTGAAATCCTTCCTTTAACTTCACAATTATTTTCTAAAATTTTATTTTGTATATTTGGACTATTAAATTTTATAAATTTAAAATTTAAAATTTAAAATTAATTTATTAATTTTTAACATAAATTATTTCTTTTTAATTTCTAAAATTTTATATTTTTAATATTCATATTATTATTTACTTTTTAACACTTATATCTTTTTAAAAAAAAATTACCGATAAAGAATAAATTTATTTATTTTAATTTCTGATATTTTAAATTATTATATATATATTTAAATAATTTTTAATTTTAAAAATAAAAAATAAATTAATACTATTATGCTAAATTTTAAAAAAATTATAATAATACTAATATTTTTCACAATATTTTAAATTATTTTGAATAAATTTTTATAGTATAAACTTTTTTCATATACTCAAAAAGCATAATAAAAAAACGAAGTTTAAGATAACGGTTATAAAAGTTTGAATTTGTTGGAAAATCTATCATCGTTTTTTGGTGATGTACAAATATACATTAATATCCACTATTTATAAAAGTTATATTATAAAAAATTATACACAATAATTTAATTAAAATTTTGTACAACTAAAAAATGTATCAAAAAATATATAATTTAAATTTAGAAGAATTATAAAATATTTTTTTATCATAATCTCTTTTAATTATGGTGTGCTTTTTCATCATAATATTTTATTTTGAAAATATAATATTTTATTTTGAAACACAATAATTTTATTATAATTTTTTTAATTTTAACATTAACTTGTTTATTTATTTTTAAAATTTAAAATTATTTAAAAATGTATACAAATTCATGCTTTTAATTTAAAATATTAAAAATTAAAATAATTAAATTTATTTTTTTACTGATGAAAAAATTTTAAAAGTGATATAAGTATTAAAAGGTAAATAATGGTATAAATATTAGAAATATAAAATTTTAAAGATCAAAAGGAAATAATTTTTGTTAAAAAATTGATATAAGGGTTTAAAACTTTAAATCCATGAAATTCGAAAAATTAGATATACAAAATGAATTTTTTTTTATTTTTAACTTCAGTCCAACTTTATTATGAAAATAATGAAAATATTATTAATTTTTTTTATATATACAGTACTAGTATGGTTAGTTTTTTTTCTTTGCTTTGTTTGTAAAGTGAATTGTTATTTTCAGATCAAACCGGTTAATTGCTCAGAAGCCACTTGCACTATACTTTTTTCCTTTAGACATAATCTTCTCACTTCCAGTCTAGAAAGGGAAAGGGTATAGACATATGATAATAAGTTTTATAACTTTAAGTGTATCGATTTTATAATTTTAGCAATTTCTCATTATGAATTATAAGTCTCCAAAAAAGTGATATATTTATACTCTTTTGAAAACAAAAGGTCCAGGTATTCTTCTTCCACAAGCTGGTCCACAATATCAAGAACTATTTCCTCTTGCAAAATTCATAGTATGTTAATACAGAACATACTCAAGAACTCTTAATTATCTAATCTCTATGATAGAAAAAACTTGAAAGCTTGATTAATGATTTAAAATTGACTCTACTTAATCACTTATGTCAGTAAAACTGGTTCTAAATAAAGCATTTTCAATATGGTTTTTTAAACATGAATCAATATTCGTTTCCAAAAAACGCATTTATTTAAGTCTTAAAAGCTAACAAATTCTAAGAGAATATAGAAAGATGGCCTTTATATATGCTTTTCCAGGCAGGAATGAGTAGGTCAATTAATATAGAATTGATCCAAAACCAAAATCGTTAAGCAGATTCCACGGACGTTTAATTAGTAATGTAGAGCAGCGCTCTTTCTCCTTTGTCAAAAGAAATTGTAATTGGGCGGCTCAAGCTTCAGCCAAGAAGGCCCTAACTGACTCCTCCTTTTGTATTAATCTCCAAATAACCTGGAGAATGTCCTAAAGTTGTAATTTCTGGGTGGAATGCAATCTATCTTTTGGAACAAAAAAAGATTCCATAGAGGTCAGGAGATCCTTTATTAAAATCTACTGAAAGAGGTAGACTCCTTGCACAGTTGCATTTATCTTTACTTTCTTCTTAAGCTCTGCTTAGAAGAATGCCAAATAGAGAACATGAGAAGAGAACTGAAAATTTAGCACAAAACGCTCAAGGAAAGTCTAAATAGTTCTAGAAAAATTATACTTCTAAAGGAGAAATTCATGGGAATAAAGCAAGAATTTCAAAGTTGATCTCAGCCTAACGGTCAAAAAGCTCTCGAATTTAACTCTTGCAAACTTGCAAAACAACACAGGATGCTCCATGTAACCTTGTTTATGTTGCCGACAATGGGTCCTTATAATCCAACAAATACCTTGACCCTTATAAATTATAACTTGAACAAAAATATTTGAAAAATAAATAGAGAAACACAAAATAATTTAACGTGAAAAACTCAAAAATGGAGAAAAACTACGGATGTTGTCAAGAGACAACCAAGAGAAAAATATTCACTATGTGAAAATTTATTACAACCACACCACAAAATATTTAACTCTCACTCACACCCAAAAGATCAAGTACACCCAAGAAAATTTCTCATAAATTTTCTACTAATATAGCTAGTAACTTTCAATGGTACACCAAATATAAGTGCTAATTGACATACATTAACCAAAGGGAGAAGAAGTCTATTTATAACTAAATACTCATCCATATTTCTCTCAAATTCCCGATGTGGGAATTTTACAACATAACAAATCTCCACCTTGAAAAATTCCAAACAATTTTCTCACAAATCTTTCCCATAATTAAAAATAAAGAACAACAACTACCTCACCATCAATTATATCAATCACAATTTAAAAAATAAGAATTGTTACAGTCCACTATAAGAGTATACACACTTGGAATTCACTAACTCCAAGAATTTTCAACTCAATCAGTTCATGTCGAAAAATTGCTAATAAATTATGGTGCAACTTCCAATGTTGACTTTCTAAGAAGTTCATTAGCCATCGACATAACACACACCTTGCATCAACTATCAACCAATATCTATGTGCAAATTGTGAACATGCTACCTATCATACATCATTTTCCATGACAACTCAGTTAATAGCTATCATGCCATAAGTATATATATCTTTCTTTATATAAAAAGTTCATCGTCTCCTTCTTCAAAGACGACTGCATTAGTAGCATTACTTTTGGAGCCATTAACTGAATTAGCTCTACCATTTTTGCAATCCTTCTTTACATGTCCAGGTTGCCCACATCCCTAGTAGATAATTTTCTTTTGGAGCCTTTATTCTTCCTCTCATTTCCACAAACTGACAATGTTGTACTTTCAAAAGACTTGTTCTCTCCATTTTTCAGCCTTCTTTCTTCAGAAATCAGCTTACTAGTCACTTCTGAAAAATTCACATTCTCTTTTTCGAACATTAAAACGGTTTGCATATGTTCATAAAAAGGTGGAAGAGACTAGATAAGTCTCAACGCTTTATCTTCATCATCAATTTTCACTCCAATAGATTCCAGTTCAAAAACAATCCCCATTGAGTACACTAAGGTGGTTAGAAATTTTTGTACCTTCTTCCATTTGCAATTTATGAAATTGCTCCTTCAAATATAACCTATTTGAAAGACTTTTAGCCTGGTACATTTCCTCAAGCTTTTCCCAAAGAACAATTTTTGTTGAAATTGCTCCTTCAAATATAACCTTTTCAAATATGACAATTTATGAAATTGCTCCTTTGTTGTTGACCATCTAGCAACATTAGCAAGAACAATTTTTGCTAGACAAAGACAAATCTAACTTGCTGCTCTCATGTCTAACTCCTCCCATTTTTTTTCACTCATCTTGGATTTTCTTATATCTACACCACCAGATTTAATTGGCTCATTTCCTTCGGACAAAGAAGTTGGCTTTCCTTTCAAGGCCTTATGCAATCCAGACTGGATTAGTATATCCTTGACTTGTACTTGCCATAACCCAAAATTAATTCTCCCATCAAATTTCTCAATATCAAATCTAAAACTCATTTTTGCTCAACAATGCACAGTACCTTCGTATATTTGAACAGTAGTTCTTACTGCAGTGACCTCACACATGAATAATGAGTGAACAATTGTGTCTACAAAATGCACTAAAAAAGTTTTCAAGAAATATTGGGGGGACACAAACGGTACCACTTAAGTCCCAACCTCCTTAGGCGATTATAGCCTTCGTGAGAAAACTTTCTTGGCTGCACTTACTTACATAATACCACACTCAATAAACACAATACAAAGACCTCCAGTTGGATCATAATAATTTCTAAAAAATCTTTTTTGATATGGAAGATCAAACAAAGCTACAACCACAAAGCATACTAAGAATTTTAAAGAAATTCCTATGCTACCTTCAAGCTCATCTCTTACTAAACTATCGGCTATGATACCAATTGTTGGGGAAAATGGGTCATTATAATCCAACAAATACCTTTACTCTTGTAGATCACAACTTGAACAAAAATACTTGAAAAATAAAAGAGAGAAACACACAATAATTTAATGTGGTAAACTCCCAAATGGAGAAAAACCATGGGTGTTGTCAAGAGACAACCAAGAGAAAAATATTCACTATGTGGAAAATTATTACAACCACACTAAAAAATATTTAACTCTCACTCACACCCAAAAGCTCAAGTATACCCAAGAAAATTTTCAATAAATTTTCTACTAGTATAACTAATAACTTTTAATGATACACCAAATACAAGTGGTGATTGACATACATTAATTAAAGGGGGGAGGAGTCTATTTATAACTAAATACTCCTCCCTATTTCTCTCAAATTCCCAATGTGGGAATTTTACAACATAACATTTTACATACTAAAATCAAATTCAGTTAATTATTAAAGGAATCAGTGGTTGAATTCAAAAAAAAAAAGAAAACATTTTCTTGGGTTTTCTAATCATTTTATAATAATGCTATTTTACAATTTTCTACAGCAAGTTTTTTTTATAGAAAAAGCTTTATATTAAATCAAAGTCGTAATATTAGTGGAAACAAAGCTTGAAACAAAACGAGGGACCTCATACAATAAAACTATCTCATTTGTGAGGCTTGGCCCTTATTTATCAATATGATGAGCTACCTGGTCACATGATTTTCTAACAAAGGAGAAAGAAATGAAAGAAAAATAGGTAGCAATATGCAGAACATCTTCATAGATCAAAAAGAGAGGAGATAAGCCCATTCGACCACCATTATTATTAGCAATAACAGTAGAATTATCATATTCTACAGCCAACTTTTAAGTCCTGTAGCATAAGCAATTGAAATACCATAGTGAATAGCCTGTAACTCTTCTTCCTTCGAACCAATTCCAGATTTCCCTTATTTGCCAACTGCCAATAGAACAGCTCCATATTCATATCAAATCATAGCTCCAAATCCTACCATTATAGAGTCCAAAGAGATGGCAACATCCAAAGAGAGGGCAACATCAGAATTTAGTTTAAAAATACCAACAACAGGAGGTTGCCAGCAATCAAAATGGTGAACAGTATACGGAGGCAAATTAGAAAGAGTCTGTGACTTATGAAACAAAACAAGATACTCAACAGCTCTTTGTCCCACTTATATCACATTGACAAGCTCTGAACTATAAACATGTGCATTTCAGAAGAACCATATAAACCATAACAAGGTAGCATAAAGAGAAAAGGAATCCTTGTCTAGGACTTTAAAATTATGTTTTACCCAATCAAAAATTGTCAGTATGCTAGAATTATCTGAATGGAGCATCAAAGAAGATGAGAAACAAACTGAGCGAGTCCAGGAGCATGTCATAAATAAATGTTCAAGGGAATCTCCAGTAGAACCACAAAGTTAACATACATTAGATATTTGAACTCCCTTGGCAATTAAAATGTTCCCACAAGGAAGCAAATTTTGAAGTAAATGCCATAGAAAAAATTTTATTTTTGGTGGGAGATGAAGAGACCAAACCTATTTCCATAATGGGTCATTGCCATGAAGGGAGGAATTGTTGGCATTTTCTTGGAAATAAATTTGATATGCCACATGATAACCCGTTTTGACATTACACAAGCCGCTTCTAGTATGATGCCAAAATAATTTATCCGTTGGTAATCTGGAACTCAATGGAAGTTGCAATATAGCCTAAATTTCAAAAGGTAAGAAAATATGTGACAATAGTCTTTGTCTCCACATACCATCTTCGTGATCAATAAGGTTAGCAACTTTAGCATTCATTGGAAGAATCCTAAGAACCAGTGGGTGCAGATGTTCACTGTTGGTATCCATTTATCTGTCTAGATATTAATAGACTTACCATCACCTACACGGCAGCAAAGCCCCTCCAAAAGCAAAGGGATTGCTTGTTGAAGACTTTCTCCACATATAGCTCGGACGATATCGATGAGAGGCAAGTAAGAAATCTACACGAGGGTAATATTTAGCTTTCATAATCTGAGCACAAAAAGAATTTGGCTGTTAAAGTAACCTCCATCCCTGTTTTGTAAGAAGAGCCATATTGAAGTAGTGTAGTTGTCTACAGCCCATACCACTATTAAATTTCAATTTAGACATATTATTCCATGATTTCCAGTGAATTTTTCAATTTCCTCCAATATCTCCCCACCAAAAGCTGTTAATAAAATTTTGAAGTTCATCTCATAATGTTTTAAGGATCATAAATCAACTCATCATATATATAGGAAAAGCTTGGATCACTGACTTTATTAGAGTTTCTTTGCCTCCAGCGGATAAAAGTTTTTGTCAAATAGAAAAGCTACTTATTCTTAATTATGGAAAATTGATGTTCCTCTAAAGGTTAAAGCATTTCTTTGAAGGGCATATCGAGAGTGTCTTCCAACTCAGTCCAAATTACGAATGATAACTTGTTTTCAAAACTCTTGAGCTTGGAATCCTGCAGGTGATCAACAAAGGGTAAGGTGAGAGGTGGGGAGGATCCCCACTAACACTTTGATGCCTAAATTAGAAAACAGAGAGAGAATCTACAGAGAAAATAAGAGCAACTACAATATGAGAAAATAGAATAAACGAGGAGGAGGGATATAAAGTCTTATATATAATGATACTTAAACCTAAGAGGAGTAAGATTCCACTTTGAATAGGAATCTTAGACCAAATAGGAGAGTATTCCTTATTCGTTTGGGAGTCTTCTTAAGGCAGGAACATTTTCCTAAATGGATTTGGTTGCCTTCCCTTTCTGAGTAACCTGTATAGGAAACAAAAATCTTTAATTAAACAAGATTATATATATGTGGGGAATCAAGAGTCCCCCTACAAATCTGTTCAGATATTTATGTCTAAGGTATCCGGGTTCGTGAGGCAAGGAGGAAGGTGCCTTCCCATCAAGGGAGGGACCACTTAAGTAATGACATGTGTCGTGGAGGGGTGACCAGAGGTGGCTAGCCTCAGTCACAAGAAAAGGTAATGCTCGGTATCGAGTCTTAAGATCATTTGAATATAAACATCGTTGGAGTGCCAGCTAGGCTTGAGTGCATAAAATCTACAATAAGAAAGGATATGTAAAGGATTAACCCATCAGTGTGAAGACAATATGATGGAACCAGTCATCACTAGAGTTTTAATGCTTAGTGCATTAAAAGTGCGGCCCGAGTGCCGATCCTTAATACTATAGATTCGACCTAAGGGTGCCAACTTCAATTAGTGGACTTAATGTGCAAGGCTTAGATGCTCAGTGTAAGGATGCGAGGCTTACATGCTCAGAACCTCGGTACTGGAGAAGTGACCTAAGGGTGCTAGCTTTAGTCACTAAACTTAATTCATGAGGCTTAAATGCTCGGTGTAAGGACGTGAGGCTTACATGCTCAAAACCTCAGTACTATAGAAGCAACCTGAGGATGCCAACTTCAATCACTAGGCTTAATCTTGGTGCATTAGAAGCACGGCCCAAGTGTCATATAGTCTGGGTGTCTTAGAAGTATGGCTCGAATGCTAGCCCTCAGTACTATAGAAGAGACCTTAGGGAGCTAGCTTCAATTACTGGACTTTGACACTGGATCTTACAATGCTGAGTGTGGAAGAGCAGCTGACAATGGTGCACCCAGGATAGGTAACTTTTATGTCACCTCGACGCCTCTATTTTTAAAATTTAAATTGCATAACCATCGCGTCTATTTATATGTCAAAAGATGATATGTTTCTGTTATCATAATGATGACTGCTCAATTAATAGGTTTTTATATTTCCCAAACTGCCCTTAATGATGTGGGGAGAACTGAAATAATTATGAAGGTAGTTAATGGTCATTTCTAGAGCCTTCTTTTATCTTTATAAGTATCTTTGTTCCTCTGATGTGATGCATTTTTACTCTATGCTATTTTGTTGGTTTCCTTGATCTTCTTTACTTTTTTATTGCTACTACCACTAAGATTTTTCCTATAACGACCTCTCCATTATGTAACCAGGTGATCCTTTTCTTCCTTCCTTCATTCCTCTTTTATTTCATTTCTTAGATAGACTCATGACACCGAGGGAATAGGTTAGCTCTTATTTGTTCATTTCTAAGATAGATGAGGAGTTGTTAGGGTGGTATCAGAGGCATTTTAGCATTCCTATCGATTACACCCTGCACACCGTGGATAAGAAGTTTAGGGCCCATACTCTTATATTAGGCTTAAAGAAATTAGTTGTCTATATTGACCAATTAGAGGGGGGGGTCTAAAGTTCCCTTTAGATCCCTTTGTCAAAACTTTTTTGAATAGGTATAACATAGCACGCAATTAGCTTCACCCTAATAGCTACAGGATTCTGACCGTGTTTATTCAACTGATGCACAAGGAGGGTAAGAAGTCAAACTTAGACGTCCTATGTTACTTGTATAGTCTGACTAGGAAGAAGGGAGAGTTGATGTTCTCCTTATCGGTCATCCCTAACCACAGCCTATTTGTGAAGCTTCCGGATCTTCACAAGAAGTGGAGGCATAAGTTTTTCATTGTTGAGCACCACTCGGATTTCGTGGATGTCCGGCACATGTGGTTCGATGAGTTTCATAGAGTGAAACAACCATTGAAATTGTTCGACTAGGATACTGAGATGGTCCTGAAGCTTCATCTCAATGGCTTGGCTAATGCTCGATCAACCGAAGATGTGTTGAGAAGATATTTATAGAGGGTCTACCCAGATCATGTACAATCCATTTGTACATTTTAGTCATTGAAAGGTATCTTTCTGACTTTTGTTTTTACCTTTTTATTTCTAGATGGCTGACTTTTTTGCCTTTATGGATGGAATTCGGCTTGTAGCTAATGAGTTGAAGAAGCAGGAGGAGGCACAGATCACCCCCTCCTCACCCGAGCATGTTGTGCTTAAAGTCCCATATGAAGCTGCCCAGACTCTGAAAAGGAAGGTTGTGGCTGGGTCATCCCAGCCTGAGAAGGTTAGGAGGCAAAAGAGGTGCCTCCCAGTTAGAGACTCTGATGCTGAGGAACTGGATGAGGAGATATTCGTCCAGCATCCGAAGCTCTCTAAGTGTCCAGACATAAGGACTTGGATTATGAATAAGATGAAGCCGTTGAGTGTCTCTAATGCCTAGGTCAGGGATTAATATGCTGAGTCTCTAAGGCTTACTGTCGATATGCAACGCTAGACCGAGGAGGGTCGTCAAGAGCTTTTTAACTCTATGATTGGGCATTCGTTAGAAGTAAGTGTCGAATACTTCTGATTTTTTCTTGATTTAGGTTTCAAGATAATGACACGAGTTCCTTTCTATATAGATGACCCAAGCTTTATTGTTGGTGAAAGACCAATATTTTTTTCCTGAAGAGCCTATATAGCCTGAAGGAGACAGAGGTCGGAACAATAGCAATTGATTTTAAGAAGAAATTAAATAGTGTAAAGGCGGCACTAGAGCTTTGTCAGATCAAATATGCAAAGGCTAAATCTGAGGTAGAGGTAAGCCAAAAAAAGGTAGCCAAGCTAGAGCACAGTCAAGCTCAGCTAACCAAGAGGATTGAAGAGCATGACTCCTAAATCACAGATCTGAAGAAAAAGTTGGCTAGCGTCGAGAAATCCTAGGAGAATGATAAGAGATTCTATCAAAGCATGCTGGGAGGATTTCTTAAGGCCTATAAGTCTGAATGTAAGAGGGTCCTGCTCTCTTAGAATCTGAAGCTGGACTTGGCTTACCTGGATCGAATAACGCCAGTTGACTTAGCTAGATTGCCACCGAAGAGGATGCCCGACATAAGGCCTCTTCCTTTCAAGCAAGGAATATTTCTAAATCAGCTGAAGGGTCCTCTTCTGAACCTTCAATGACTATTAATGCTATCAATGTTGCTCCCCCTCCTGTCTCTAAGTCCGAACCATTAGATGTATACTTAGTAGACTAGAGATTTTTTTTGCAATTGACTTTTGTAATATGATTTTCTCTTAATGATTGAAAACACTTTATTTGATATCATTCCTAGTACATTTATTGGTAATATATTCAAAGGCAGTCTAAGTTATAAACTCGCTGTAGTTCCTTGCCTTCTCTGTCTTTTATTTTGTATGCCCCTTTAGATGTGTGCTCTGTAACCTGGTAGGGGCCATCCCAATTGGGACTAAGTTTTCCAATGTCAAAGTTGCCTTTGCCAATATCCACCCTTTTGAGTACCCAATCACCTATCTATAACTGTCTTGGATGACTACACTGGATGTGATATTACGCTATCTTCTGCCTATGTTCTTCAACTAAAGTGGATGCCCATTCTCTTCTTTCTTCTAATAGGACCAAGCATATCTGGGTGTTGATGTTGTTGATGTCTTGATCTAAGTCTCTGCTAACCCTGTAACTTGGTAATCCAATTTCTACTGGTATTATCACATCCATACCGTAAGTTAGCCTGAATGGTGTTTCTTCTATAAATGATCTATGAGTGGTCCTTTAGGCTCAAATTATGTTTTTAAGTTCTTCAACCCAGTTTCCTTTCTTCTCGTCAAGCCTCTTTTTTAACCCTAGCATGATAGTCTTATTGGTAACCTCCGTTTGCCGGTTCATCTTCGAGTGAGCTACTGGTGAAATGAAGCTTTATTCTGAGGTTAGAGCAGAACCTTCTGAACTTCTCATTATCGAACTGTTTGCCATTGTCTATGATCAGGGTATGCAGTATGCTGAATCTGTAGATGATTTCTCTCCAGAAGAAGTGTTGAATCTAAGCTTATGTAATGGTCGGCACTGCTTCCACTTCTACCCACTTAGTGAAATGGTCTATGGCCACAATTAAGAACTTTTTCTGTGAAGTGGAGACCAAGAAGGGACCCAGGATGTCCATTCCCCACATGGCAAAAGGCTAATGGCTGCCAATCAGATGCAGGAGATTGGAAGGTTTGTGATTAAAATAAGTGAATTGTTGGCACTTATGACATTCTTGGGTTAGTTTCTAAGCATCATTAGACATGTTGGGCCAGTAGTATCTTGGCAATAGTGCTTTCCTGATTAGTGTGTAATGGGATTCATGTGCTCCATAAAATTCTTTCATGGATTTCCTTGAGTATGTAATTCCCTTCCTCAGGGGATACACTTTTAGACCATGGGTGTAAAAGGCATTTCTTGTAGAGCTCCCCGTGATGGATAGAGTAGTGTGTTTCCTTCATCTTCAATTTTCAAGCCTTTAATTTATCAAACTATTGGTTTTATCCATTCTAAGACTTCCCGTACCTCCATTATATATAGGTCTTCGGTACTGGGTCTTTTTAGTGCTCGGTTAACTCCATTCCCTTAAACTCCTAATTGTCTTCAGCTACTGATTTGGCTAAGAGGTCAACCTCATAATTTTCATGTCAGGGTATCTGGACTATCTCCTACTGCCTACCGCCTTATTCAATCTTCTTCAGGAGTTGCATGACTTTTCCTGCGTATCTGGGAATGCTTGGATCCTTAATCTGGAATGTCATATTGACCTAGTTTACTACTAGTTAAGAGTCGGAGTGTATTATGAGGTGTTCGGCTTTGACTTCATCAGCTAACTTCAATCATATGATGAGTGCCTCATATTCAATGGCATTATTGGTTGTGTTTCACTCAATTTGAATTGTATACCGGATGTGAATTTTATGTGGTCCTTTAGGGATAACCCCAGTGCCGAATCCTTGAGTGGAGGATGCTCCATCAACATAGAGCTTCCATTATGGTGCTTTGGTGATGGTGAGATCTTTCGATGTCTTTCAATAGCTATCGGGGCTCATAGTCAATGTTAAATTCTCCAAGTAATACCGACCATTAAACCAATTTGCCCGAAATCTCAAGCCTTTGTAAAAATTTTCACAAGGGGAAGCTAGATCTTACAATAATAAGATGAGCCTAGAAGTAGTGTCAGAGCTTCTGCGATGTATAGACAAAGGCCATGGCTAGTTTATCCAATGTTGGGTACTGAATCTTTGGCCCTCAGAGTATTTTGCTGACGTAGTATACCAGGCTTTGCTGGCTCTCTTCATCCCTTACTAGCACCGAAGTTATGCATTCTTAACCTACCAAGAGGTATAAGTATAGCATTTCTTTTGGGACTAGCCTACTGAGTTGAGATGGCGAGGATAGAAATTTTTTAACATCTTCAAAAGCCACCTGGTAGTCTTCAATCCAAATAAATTTCTTAGAATTTTTTAAGGCTCAGAATAATGGTAGGCACCGTTTGATCGAGCAGAAGATGAAACTTCCCAAAGTTGTGATCCTGCCATTTAGCTTTTATAACTTGTGGATAGTCTTTAGAGCTTTCATGTTGAGAATGGCCTCCATCTTTTCCAAGTTGGCCTCAATACCTCTATGGGATATCATGAATCCCAGAAATTTTCCTGCCTTGACTCCGAAGATGCATTTTTTCAAATTCAACTTAATCCTGAACTCGCTCGGTAATTTGAGGACCTGATCTAAATCCATTGGGTATTGCTCTACATGTCCACGTATACTTTCACATTTGTCCCAATCTAGTCCTGAAGCACATGGCTCATCATCCTTTGATATGTTGCTTCGACATTATTTAGTCCGAAGGGCATTACCTTGTAGTAGTAAAGACCTTCATGGATGATGAAGGATGTCTTCTCTTGGTCTTCTTTCTTCATCGGTATCTAATGATATCCTTGCACTGCATCAATAAAATTATATAGATCATGGCCGGTAGTGGAGTCTACTAGTTGGTCAATTATTGGTAGTGGGTAGCTGTCCTTAGAGCATGCCCGATTGAGATTAGTATAGTCCACACACATCCTATACTTACCATTTGATTTCTTGACTAGCACCACATTGGCTACCCATTTTGGGTGGGTAACTTCTTTGATAAACCTGACTTCTAACAACTTCTTCATTTCCTCGGTGATTATCTTCTATCTCTCGTATGCAAAGGTTCTTTTCTTCTGGATCACTAGCTTCACCCCTGGTCTTAAGTTCTCACTATGTGAGGCAATATGGGGATCTACCCTAGTTATTTTAGATGTCTGAGGAGCGAAATCCTTTGAGTGCCTAGTGAAGACTTCCTTTATTCCTTGTTTGGTGTCATAGTAGAGCTCATTGTTGATCTTCAGCATTTTCCCATCAGTAATTTGTAATGTCTCAATGCCATCAACTAGTTGAGGTATGGCGCCTTGCTTCTCTATTTCCTAAGTTTCTAGGGGGAAGTCTTATGTTTGAGGCTTGATTGCCATCTAGTAGCATTGTCTAGCCATGTGCTAATCTCCATGAATCGTGAGAGTTTCGCCTTTGATTGGAATCTTCATAGTTAGGTGTTAAATACTTGTGACTACATCTATTTTGTAAAGCATTGGTCATCTTATGATGTCATTATATGCCAGTGGGAGATCCACCATATTGAACAGAGCTTTAACAACTTTTATTTCTTCATTGCCCCGGTTTCCAAATTCTAGATTTAACTCTACAATCCCCATTGGTTGTATGGTTCTAAAAGCTTATAATGGGATTTTGGATGGCTTTTAGGTTTATGACGGAGCCTCCTATTGCTTTGTAAGCATTCCAAAATAATGCATCGATGGCACTTCCATTATCAACCAATAACCTCTTCACTAAATAATTGTTAATGTATGCGCTTATCACCAGGGCGTCATAATGGGGTTGGTGAACATGAACCCCGTCTTCTAAATCAAATACGATCTCTCTTTTTTTACCCGTAAATTCCTTCTCCACGGCTCTTTTTAGGTTTCTTCTCAACATTTTCTCCTCCAATAATCATGTTAATGACATCGGCTATCTCGTCCACAGGCATCCAAATTCTTAATTCCTTTGAATTCGTCAGTGAAATTATTAAGTTTACCATTTTACACTAGTCTTTTTATGGCATTCTTCAATTCTCTACAGGCCTCAATTTCATGCTTATATTCCCAATGATACTGACAATAGTGTCCCCTATCTTGCGTGGCTCTCTGGCTTGGGCTTATTCTTATGACTGGGGTAATTCCCATGCCATTCTGTTTGACTCATATGAAGATTTTGGATCTAAAGGTATTCAGAGGTGTGTATATGTCTACTTCCTTCTCAAATCATTCTACCGGGATTTTGAAATTAGTTCAGGGGAAGCTTGCTCATCTGGATATTGATCTTTCCTCTTTAGTTAGTGGTTTTTCTTCTTCCCTTCGCATCCTTCTATCTTCATCCATCTTTATCATTTTGACTGCCATAGCCATTACTTCCACAAAAGTGCTAGGTTCATTCATCATTATCTTGTCTTTGAGCTTTCTGAGTCTAGTGTCATTTTTCAAAGCTTTTATAGTAACTACATCTACAAGGTTTTTTATTTGCATGGCTACTTTGTTGAATAGATCGAGGTAGCTTCGAAGGGACTCATCGGCCTCTTGTCGACACATATGGAGATCATTGATGTTTTTGGCAAGGGGAATGTTGGTGATGAACCAAGTACGAAACTTCTCTGCTAGGTCCTCAAAAAAAGTGACGAAGTTCTCTAGGAGTCGGTGAAACCATTTTTGGGCATTCTTTGTAAGTGTGCTTGGGAAGACCCTGCACATGATTTTGTCATTAACATTCTGGAGCAAAATTCTTGTTCTAAGTGAGGATATATGGCTAATGAGATTTTTAGCTCCATCATATTGATCTAGTTGTGGGACTCTAAACTTGGTTAGGATTTCTATCTAGATTATCCTCTTTATGAATGGCATTTTACCTTCCATAATATATTCATCTTCCTTCCTTAGTCTCATGTGGGCTTTGTGTATAACTTCTTCTTTCCCTTTAGGTTAACTTTGAGTCATTAAGAGTCAAAATTGTTGAACTAGATTCCCCTTCTGAAACTTTACCCTTCCCTTTGTTCACTTTAAGTATCTCCAGAGGTGTTATGTTATTGTCTATATGAGTTGGCTCAAAATTGCCGCTTTGAACTAAGGTGTTCAATTGTTGTTGCATTAGGGCTATCTGAGCTTGGATTTTTTGTATCATTGCTTCCTTATTGCTTGGGGTGAGATTAAGTGTTTAGGTTATAGTATTTAGGTTAGGCATAGTTGCAATCAGTGTATCTATTAGCCTTGAAAAAGGTACGGAAGGTATTGGTCGATGATGGTGTCATAATAGGGCATAATATGGAAAGTTGGTACCCAAAACTGGACACCCCTAGGTATTTTTAAGAGGAAAGTGCATACCTCTGGATGAAGGTCTGGCATCTTGGAAAGTTGCTGGAGGTACTTCTATTAGGAGAGGTGTTGATAGCTTGATTAAAGGAATGGATTTCGAGAGGTTGATATAAGTGTTGGGAGTCGAGATCGATGATGGGCTAGAAGTCATGGTATTAATGTCTTAACTTAGTGGATGTACGAATGGCTTTTCCCAAGAGTTTCCCCATAGACGATGCCACTTGATAACTTGTTTCCGAAACTCTTGAGCTTGGAATCCTACAGGTGATCAACAAAGGACAAGGTGAGAGGTGGGGAGGATTCCTACAAACACTCTGATACCTAAGTCAGAAAATAGAGAGAGAATCTAGAAAGAAAATGAGAGCAACTAGAATATGAGAAAATAGAATGAATAAGGAGGAGGGATTTGGAGTCTTATTTAAAGTGATATTTATATTAGTATAAGGTATGCCCTAGTGGCATTCTTATAATTATTTAGACATTATATATAATCCTTGTGGCAATAAAATATTCTTTAAATAAATATGTTATTTTTTTAGTATTTATCCTTTAGTATTATGTTGAATAAATTTATTATCAAAGAGTTGATAATATGAGTTACAAATTTATTCAGTGTATTTACTATAAATTGTTCATAGTCGATTAATTAATATTTGGATAATATTAATTAGACTATCACCTCTGTCTATTTTCCTTGATTAGTGTGAGAAACTAATAGTGGGAGGTAGTGAATCTCATGCTACTTGATATGAGTGATCAGAATAAACATGTGGATACTCATTGGATGGGTTAATTGAACAGTGACATTAGTATTGTGATTGCAAGGATATTCACATATAATCAACAATCACAATCCAGATTATAATGATGCATATAGTCTTTAAACTTGAGGTGACATAGTGATCCACATTTAGGTGGTTAGAGTTTATTACCGCTTATATACTTGTGTTAATCATCATATGGGTATATGGCGTGTAGTGGCTCTAATTAGTTAAATGTAGGGATGAATGTTTAACCAAGATGGGATTCATTACTTAGTGTGAACCGGGATAGATCCTATGCTATCTAAGTTTATTCTTGATGAATAAATTCATGGCCAGGATAAATACAACACAGTCTGAAAAAGAGTTTCAGTACTAGAAAGAGTTCTAGTATTTGTTGTATTTTATCAAGAATTAAAACTTAAGATGAGGTCATATAACAAAGCTATTAGAGTTGATAATACCTTGACTCTAGGCTATATTGGGATCTTTAATGAAAGGAATTTAATGCATGGTAATTATGATCAGGTTCATGTGAATCAGAATATGCATTCATTTCTAATTGGTTAGCTGTGATATCGATACTATGGGTCACTCATAGCTTATGAGAACTAAATGTGAATAATTAGGATTTTCATATTTAGAATTAAAAAGAGTTTCAAATAATATTAAATGTTAATATTATATTTTCTCATTGTTATTTAGACATGAACCTAGTAAGTCATACCTAATAGAGTTTTATTTATTCATAGTATTAATCTAATTATTGATTAAAAGAGTTTAATCAATTAATCAAGATTAATAGAATTAGATTTATGTTTTGAACAATGATTCTAGTATATCATGAAAACTTATTCAAATAAGAGTATTATTTATTAATTAATATTTAATTAATATTGGATATTAATTATATATATTAAATTAATATATATATATATATATATATGTTGTTATTTATTTATGGATTTATATTAATGGTCCAAATTGGTTTGGACATAGGCCAAAATTTATTTTGAACCAAAGATTAATTAAAATCCATATCTATGTATATGTATAATTTAATATATAAAATAATACATTTGATGTATACTTTACATACAAATTTATACATTAATATATGTAGGTGGCAAGCTCAATTATTGAATTAAGCAAGGTGGCATATTAATTAAGTGGATATTTCTAAAGTATGCCTAAGGTGTCATTTTTAATCATTTGGATGGTGAGGTGTATACCTAAGGTGGCATACTTAATAATCACTTAATTAATTAATGCATACTTTTCCTTAGTGGGAAATTACTACACATATATCATTTCATATATCTAAGGCAAGTCAAGTGACTTGGTAAGAGAAGGAAGAGGCAAAATAATGCTTAAGTGAGTTTTTGCTTAAAGAGTTAAGAAAAATCACTAAGTAATTTTGGTTATGATAAGATCATAAACCAAAAATAAACACAATATATACTAAACATATACTCTACACTTGTGCTTTTAATTAAATTAGTACAAGTTACTAAGTTTAATTAACACAAGTAAGTGATAGATAAGGCTTTGGTGTTTTAAACTAAAGGCCTTATATTTAGAGGGCTAAGCATTTGATTCAAGGAATTGAACAAAAGGAAGGCTAAGTTCTACAACAAGTTTACAAACTTATAATTAATTAATTATTTGTTTGTATATTGCTTAATTTATTTAGTTATGTATTTCAATGCAATTTGAATCCTGGGCAAATGAAATTCTTCGTTTTATGAAGGGTTATGATGAGTAAATTTTTGAAATTTACTCTATTTAGACTTATGCTTACTACACATGTATTTATGTCTAAATACCATAATTGATTTCTAACAATTTAAAACTGAGAGGAGTAGGATTCCACTTTGAATAGGAATCTTAGACCAAATAGGAGAGTATTCCTTGTTTGTTTGGGAGTCTTTTTGAGGCAAGAACCTTTTCTTAAATGGATTTAATTACCTTCCCTTTCTGAGTAACCTGTATAGGAAACAAAGGTCTTTAATTAAATAAGAATATATGTATGTAGGGTATTAACGGAGTAGAGGTATTTCAGTTCCTTTAACTTGTGTTCATTTTAGTGCTAATATTGAACATGTCTAGCAATTTCTGGTTAATTGTCATTATGCACAGCAATGTTAGGATAAGGTTGGGGTGCCAACTATTTTTTATAATTTTAACAATTTTAGGGACTGGTTTTTTTACCAAGTGCAGCATTTGGATAAGTTTTTGGTTGGTAAAATTGTGGCTATGTTATGGAATATTTGGCGTCAACGAAATGTGTGGTTATGGGATGGTTAGTGTTTGGCTCCGAAACAGACAGTGTATCAGAGCCGGTTGTTATTGTATGATTAGATTAATGTTCATGTTGGACTATAGATACCACATATCTCCACATTGGTATGATATTGTCCACTTTGGGCCTAAACCCTCATGGGTTTACTCTCGTACTTTACCCTAAAAGGCCTCATACTGATGAAGATATTTGTTCATCCTTATATACTCATGATCCTCCCTACTTCTAGCTAATGTGAGACTTTGGTCATATACCCAACAATCCTTCCCTCGAACAAAGCACCACTGAGGATCCTCTCTCTACCAACTAGGATTCCTCTCTACTTCACCGTGTCGAGGTCAGGACACATTCATGAAGCATCCGAAAAGTAGTACCAAGAGTTTGGCTCTATCTAAGTCAACTCCTATTTACTATATTGAGGTCAAGATACGTCCATAAAGCATCCGGAGCATACCGCCTATCCAATATAGCTCATCCATGAATCACATTATGATCTAACTAGGGCCCACCACCTTTGTTCAAAAATCCTAAGCATCAAGAGCACACCAACTATTCAATAGAGCTTATCCATATGTCACATTGTGATTTAACTGGGGCCCACCACCTTTGTTCAAAATTCCAAGGATTCATCGACCATGGCTAACTTCGAGGCATGGCTCTGATACCACTTGTTAGACTATAGACACCACATATCTCTACATTTGTATGATATTATCCACTTTAGGCCTTCGAGGCATGGCTCTGATAGCACTTGTTGGAATATAGACACCACATATCTCTACATTTGTATGATATTATCCACTTTGGGCCTAAACCCTAATGAATTTGCTTTTAGACTTTAAGCCAAAAGGCCTTATACCAATGGTTTTCCACTTTGGGCCTAAACCCTCACAGATTTGCTCTTAGGCTTTACCCAAAAAGCTTTATACAAATAGAGATATTTATCCATCCTTATATACCCATAATCCTCCCCACTTTTAGTCAATGTGGGACTTTGGTCGTAGACCCAACAGTTCACTTCCGACCTCCAGAGGATGCAAGACTAGTGCAAAGTGTCAATGTTCATCTACTTTCTTGGTTGCCACCACCAAGAAGTAAAATTAAGTGTAATGTTGATGCTTGTACCTTCGAAGACATTCAATCAACTGGCATTAGGATGATTGTGAGGGATGAGTAGGGACATTTTGTTATCTGTGCTTTGTTAATTAAACTCACAAAATAAATGAATGGACTAAATTGAAATAATTCAATTATTATTACACTAAACAATAACTTTACACAATATTACAACACAATGAACCCACACCTTTATCACACTAGCTTTCTCACATACACTGCCTCACATGCACTCACATTCACATTCACTAACACTGACACACTCTTTTCATATATCACACTCTTTTTTTTTTTTTTCTCACATAACTCTCACTCACCACTCATGTCACACACTCACTCATATTTTTCTTACACTCATGACAATAAGCAATGGCCATATTTATAGGTTAATATGTCAGTTATTAACAACATTACAATAAGCTGAAATCTTATTATATTCTAGACCATTTTTGATGCAAGTGCAGTTGGACATATTATGAATTTCTCTAGACTACTTGTTTATTGTAGTTTAGGCTTTTAGAGATAGAAATTCGGTGATAATATTCTTCACACGCTTCCATGTTACCATTCACCCAAGATGGCAGAGGCATTGTCACTGAGATCGGCTATCGAATGGGTGTTGTCCTTCGGCAAGGAGAATGTCATTTTTGAGATGGATGGCAAAGCTGTAGTGGATGTTGTGCATTCGTCCACTACTGGCTTATCCGAGTTTGGTACCATAGTGCAGGATTGTATTTATCTTTTAGAGCAGGGTGTTAATTTTTCTGTTCAATTTGTTCGAAGGCAAGCAAATGGAATTTCTCACTCTTTGGCTTCTCGTTTCTATGCTAGCCCTTGTGTTTGGCATGAGCCACCTGGTTGTATTGAAGCTATTCTAGCTTCGGGGTCTGCTGGTTTATAATTAATATTTCCTTCCGATTTTTTTAAAAAAAAGTCACTTATTCTAAAAAAAAAAAAGAAAAAGCTACAGAAAATTATAAAACATATAATTATAAATCAAATCAAATATATACGAAAAATTATATCTAAATGTTACATTTGAATGTAAAATTTAATTTTTAATTTTTATATATAATTTTATTTTTAATTAAGTAGTAAATATGATGCATAATTTAAAAAAATGATTTATTTATTGAGCCCATAAGATATATGGAATCTAATTTGAGCACTTAAATGTCAAGCATGGGCGAACGGCAAGTGATAATTGGGTTTGGATGAAACCGGATTCCATTCAAAATGTAATGCATTTTTTTTTTTTGAACACCAATTATGTGATGCATTTTGGTTCCCAAAAAAGGTGTCGTTCCAGCTTCGACAGATGGAGGAGTCGGCGCAATGCATAAATAATTGGAAATGATTAAGATAAAAGAGGTACAGAAAGAAATCGAACGAGATGGCTCTGAATCCTCAACTATTCGAAAATAAGATGCCCATTCCACTTGCGAACGAGATCTTTGTTTTAGCAAGAGATGGCGTTGAGAGTTCGAGATTGATAAGATCCCAGGGTCAGTTCCTCTTCTCCATTTATAATTCGTATGGCTTTGCTGTTTGATTATTTAATAAAAATTCCAGTGGAAACTGCAATTAAATAAGAACGGATGAAGGTTGAATCTCCCATGAGTGTGGATACATCGCTATTCCTTGTAGCTTGATTACAATCCTTATTGCTCCCATCAAATACAGCAGAGTAGTAGCGTACCCAATGCAAGCAATGGTGAATGCTAAATGGGTGTCGATCCCCTTGTACGCCTCCCTTCTTGACGCCTGTATCTCCACCAAGAATTTGACAAATCTCATTCAAATCCATGCCCAAACCATCACCCATGGCATTTACCCGCCATGATTTCATTCGCTCAAAACTCGTCTCTGCCTACGCTTCCTGCACTCAAATGCGCCAAGCCACCCTCCTCTTCTCCTTCTCCACTCGCCAATCCACTTTCCTCTACAACTCTCTCATCAGAGCTTACGCCTCTCTCAACCTTTTTTCCCATTCTGTTTCCTTTTTTCGCCGCATGTTGGATGACTGTATGCCCATTGATCGCCACACCTTGCCCCAGCGTGCTCAAGTGTTGTGCTGGGTTATCTGCCTCGAGGCTTGGGCAACAGCTTCATGGGAGGGTATTGATAAACGGATTCGCTATTGATTTAGCCAATTCGAATGCTTTGATCAATATGTATGCAAAGTGCGGAGATTTGTCTGGGGCAAGAAAGGTGTTTGATGGAATGCCTTTGCGGAATGAAGTTTCGTGGGCAACCATGATGGCAGGGTGTGGGATGCATGGCCAAGTTGGTGAGGTTTTAGTTTTGTTTGACAGAATGGTACAAGAGGGGAGGAAGGTGGACGCTGTTGTGTTTTACTGCGGTTTTGAGTGCTTGTAGTCATGGAGGGATGGTGGAGAAGGGTACTGAGTATTTTGGGATGATGGAGGAGAGTTTTGGAGTGAAACCCTGCTTGGAGCATTATACTTGCATGGTGGATTTATTGGGGAGAGCAGGCAGGGTAGAGGAGGCTGAGGAGTTGGTGATGAGGATGGAGATAAAGCCCGATGAGGTGCTGTGGGCTGCTCTGTTGGCTTCTTGTAAGGTGCACGGGAAGGTGGAGGTGGCCGATAGAATATCCAGCAGGATTCATATTAGTAGAGGAGCATCACATCACCTTGTGAGTGATTGCTGCCCATGAATTTGTATCTTTTGGCAAAGATAGCCATTATTCTTCATGTATTAATGATTAACGTTAATTGAATTGCAATGGGGGGGCGTCCAGAAGAAATTATGAATTGGCAAAGAATTCTCAAGATCGACACTCATCCTTTTGCTTAAAATACTCTTTGCATCTAATTTTGAACTAATCTCATGGTGTGGGAAGTCTCAATACTCACTTTTTTTTTAATAATAATCTGATGCCAAATTGCCATTAATGCCAGTATTCACGGATGAAGTAACTATTTGAAGTCAACGCCTCACCGGGGGAGTTAAAAAAAATTATTTGGGATCAAAATAAATTAATTTAGAATCTATAAATAATTAATTTTGATGTGTCAATGGACTAAAATGCATCTAGGAACTAATAAACACATAAAACTAACTTAAAGGTTAGCGGGGCCAAGGCTCGCCTTCCCTCATCTCCTCTCCCTCCGCCCCTCCCACCAAACTTAAAGATCTGCTTCTGTTTCTACTGAATTTTTTTTTTTACATATGCTTGTAAGAACAAATATGGTATGTGAATCGATTGATATCTCTTACTACCTCAGTAACTTCAAAGCACATTTGTTTCTCTCTTGCTGCTTGACTGTGTTTCAAACATTTCCATGCACATCACTTGCTATGGATTCAGGAACATAGCCACATAATTTCAAATGATAAGACAAAAGCTCTAACACTTCATAAATATGCTCGGTTTCATTGTGATATTTATCACCAGCCACAAACTCGTGAATGCTGCATCCAATCTCAATTGAACTAATCCCTGGCTTCTTTTGTATGCCAAGGGTCTTCATTGCCCTTCTAATGTTGCCTACTCCATCCCATCTTCCAACTGCAGCGTATGTATTTGCTAGTAACACGTAATTGGAATCAACACCAGGACTCAAATCAGCGACATAGTTCATTAACCTTTCAGCTAAATCAATATTTCCACTGCTCCTACAAGCAGCCAACAATGATCCCAAGACAACTTCATTTGGCTTCACAGTCATGTTTTCTATTATGCTGAATGCATTTTCTAGCCTCCCAGAACGGCTGTAAATATCTACTATGCATCCATAATGCTCAATTCTAGTAGATATTTTGTGCAATCTCTTCATAGTATCAAAGTATTTGAGCCCTTCATCCACCAAACCAGCATGGCTACAGGCAGTGAGTGCTCCGGTAAAGCTGACTCCATCTGGCTTGAACCCGTCTTTCTGCATCAACTCAAAGCACTCCAAAGCTTCCTCTGCAAATCCATTAGCAGCAAAACCCACAATAATCGAATTCCATGAAACCAGAGTTCTATTCAACATTCTGTGAAATACTTGACGAGCTAATTCGATGCATCCACATCGAGAATACATATCAATCAAGGAGTTATTTATCTTAACATTGTTCTGAAACTCTTTCTTTAAAACATATCGATGTACCCACAAGCCTAAATTGAGAGCTCCCAGATTTGCACAGGCAGATAGAACTGCTATAATGGTTACATGATCAGGCTCCACCTTGGAAACCTGCATTTCTCTAAACCATTGCAGTCCTTGCTCAAAATAACCCTTTTTAACAAACCCATCAATGAACACAGTCCAAGAAATAGCATCTCTGTCAGGCATTTCATCGAACAACTCAATTGCACTTCCTATCTCGCCATTCCTCATGTACCCATCAATCATTGTGTTCCAAGATCTTGAATTCTTGAACTTTAGCTCATCAAAGATCAATCTTGCTAGTTCAAACAGACCACACTTTGCGTACATGTCAACAAGCGCAGTACCCACCATAACATTGCATGTATCCAGGCCCAGTTTTCGTGCATATGCGTGAATGGAAGGGCCAAAAAATTTTCCTTCCGAGGGAAAATCCGCACAGGCAGATAGAAGAGTTGTAAACGTGATATGATTGGGTTCAACATCAGAGAGACGCATTTGGGTGAATAGTGAGGTGGCTTGGGGCAGTTGGCCGCTGCGGCAGTGGCGGGAAATGGAGGAGGTCCATGCAACAACGAGATCTCTGGGTCTATTGAATTGCTGTTTAGGTAAAGTAATGGGTTCCGAGACAGGATATAGGGTAAGATTAAGGCGTTGATGTTGTGGCGGTGTTGATTTGGTGTTGGGAAGTTTAGGGAGTTGGGTGGAGGTGGCTGGCGCGGATGTGAGGGCGGGAATATCCATATTTTCAAAATATCGCTAAGGGGATAAGATTTGCTCCTTTTTATGACGAAGCAATGCTTTTGTTTTTAACCGGGGAACGTTACAAGCGCCCTTATTGTTTGTTATTCTCTTCTCGTGATTCTTAAAATGAACTGAAAATTCCATCTATTCTCTTCTCAACTTCCATCTATACGTTTTCGTTCTGTCAAAAATTTTATGATATAACTGGTTTATGTTAATTTTGGAAGCATCAGCTGGTAAAGCTCGTGGGGAAATTGCTAGTTGCAACGAGAGAACAGGCGCTTTTATATTTCGATTATTGTTGAAAAAGGTGTTTAAAAATTACATTGTATTTACAATTTTAAGTATTGAAATGGGAAAAAAAAAATTACGTACTTATTTTAAATTTTTTTTAAGCAGAAAACCATTCTTACCAAATTATTTCATTCTTAAAAATAATTTTGTAGTGTAAAAATTAGTAACTTAATTTATATAAGAGTGTTACCATTGAAAAAAATATCATTGGAAGTTTTTAAGAACAAAACAATTTTTAAAAAGGCCTTCAAAGGCACACCTCGTTGATATATAAATATATATATATATAAGAAGAAGTTTCTTCTATTATAGCCCAACAGGCAATTTTGGCTAAATTTTAGCTCAACAAATTATAATAGGATAACAGAGTAGTTACTAATTTAAAAGTTTATGAAGTGACATGCTAGAATTAAAAGTTGATGATACAATTTTGAAAAAAAAAATTGCAAAATTTGTGAATTTAATTTTTGCAGTTAAAGAAAAACAATACACTAATATTTCTGGTAGTGAATTCCTGCGATTTTCAGTTCCTTTTCTTTTTGGACAGCAATGGTAATTCATTGCTGACATGGGAAAAAAGAAAACAATAGAGGTAGAGCCATACAACCTTTAAGACAACAAACTTGATCCACAGCAAGACCGAACCACAGAGGCGCTACCAACATACAAGCCACACCCGTAACGGCAAGATCTGACTCAGTTTCTCTCTCCTTATAACGTGAACTATCATGAAATAGTCACTAAAGGAGTGAATATCAACACCCCTATAAAACAATAACAATGACTACAAGAAGCAGCAAAACAACAGGCAAATGCATCCAAAAAGCTTAGTTTCTTTTCATACAAGACCTTGACATTCCTTGAGCATTTCATTTCATCAAGTATCTCCTAGGCCATTTTGATTCTATAGCATTGGAGCACGATCAATGGTGCCATAACATAATGATAAGTCATTAAGCCAAAGGAAATACTTTCCTTTGTTGGTGAAAAACAAAGAAATAACCTTTCTAACAATATAACAGCTGAATATGTGACAAATTCTTAGAAATTTGAATACAAATTATTTCCATATCAAGCTCCCTTTAGAAATGGAACAATGTCCTTCTGGTACTTTCTAATGGATCCAATAACTTTCACAGCAAGAGCCTCATCTTCTGGGTAACAATCAAGGGGATCAGCTAACAAAGGCATTGGAAGGTTGAGAATACCTTCAAGGATTGCATGAAGACAATAAGCTGAATAAGTGATGTGATATCCACCTTCTTGAACAAGAAGAAGACGTCCGCCACTGTGTGTATTTGCCAGAACATGAAGCATTCGCCCCATCTGTCGATATCCATCCATTGTCAGGCACTGCCTTCCATTTGGGTCAAACTGGAGAGCCAGAAATATCAATTATGCTGTTTCTTTTACAAAGATATAGTTGCTGAAAACAGAGACAAGTGAAGGGAGGGTGGGTAGGAATAATAGGTCCCATCACTTTTACAGACAGCAAGTCTTTCATGGCAACTCAAAATGATTTTCACAAGTTTGTAATTAGTACCAGGGTATGGATAAACAACTGAAAGAACACAGGATTTAAATGGTTCAATATTGACATTCCATCTAAAATATCAATTGGAAGAATCACGGTGCTGCACAACCTAATTGAGGAGTATCACAATTTAAAACCACAAAACAGGAAAATTAACGCACCATTCAGGAGCTTATAACTCTATAGAATTTATTTGGCATGTAATGCATCTCTGTTAAAACTGTAATTAATTTCAGAATTAATTGGGAGCAACTAAATCTGATAACATTATTATTGGCACCAAAGCAATGATGTATCTTCACTGTTTCAGAGTTCCGCCATGAAATGGAGAAAACAGGAGAAAAAGGAAAACAGAAAAAATATAAAAGTTGCATTTATTTTTAGAAACAGAAGGATTATGGAAAATGCAGGCAATAGTAGGGAGAAAGGGAAAAAAGAGTGGTAGAGAACAATAACTGGTTGTTGCTACAATCTTCACACTCATGGCTCTTTGGATTCACTTGCTATTGGCTGAGTAAAGACCACTTCTTTCTTGATTGATAGGGAGGCCAGAGTGGATTCTAGGGGAAGGACAGAGTCTCACTTTGCAGTAGGAAAGGTATTTGTTGCTGGGACCGGTTCAAACTTTGGATCAACAAAATTAGAAGTGGAGGAGAAAGAGGTTTCTCTAATGCTTTATATGGGAATCAAGTTTAATCAAAGCTACTGCTTAACAGGACGTCTAGCAAATTACAAACAGAATAAACAATGTTAACAGACTTCCTAACATCAAAACAGCCCCTTTAAAGATCATAGCACTAAATTCTGCAAGGTTAACAACTCCATCAATTTGCTGCCAAGTATTAGGTAGAATTCCTGCCAGTTTCTCCATTTATCATCTATATTAAGGTATCTATCATATATAAGCTGCGATTTTCCTGTTTCCATGTCTATTCAAGTGTCAAGTATAACCATAATTCATTATTATCAGTCCTATAAGACTTCCAATAGCTTGTCACCAGTAATCTTAAACAAAAAGGTATATTCAAATATTGTATTCATAATTATACTGGTCATGACTATTTGATATTTGACAACTAATATGCATATTATAAAACCTAAACAAGTATATTCATCATAATATATATATATAACTAAAACTGGAGAAACTTACTGCACTCGAGTCTTGGCCAACAACCATAACTAGCATGTCAGGTTCAAACTTGTTAATTGCTGGAATAACCAATTCAGTCATGGCATGTTCATATCCTTTGTTGCCCGTCCCGAAGGGAAGAGGTATATTTAAGTTATAGCCAAAACCCTCTCCTTCCCCAAGCTCATCAATAGATCCATTTTGTGGATGCGATGGTCCCCATGAACCATGATTCATATGAAGAGAAAAGGTAAGTACTTTATCAGACTGGTAGAAGCCCTCTGCAGTTCCATTGCCATAATGCACATCAATATCAATAACTGCAGCCTTCCTACACCCTGAATCTAGGGCCAACTGGACAGCAAGACCAGCATTATTGAGGAAACAATATCCGTCTGCTTGTGTAGGTTGAGCATGATGACCTGGAGGCCTAACCAACGCATAAGACATTTTTCCATGCCCATCAAGAATATACTGCATTGCCGATAAGGTAGTACCGGCAGCAAGCAGAGAAGCATCCCATGATCCCGGATTTAAGAAAGTTCCAGAACAAATCATCTTCCCACCTTTTCTGTCTGCTTCAACTAATTCATTTATATAGTCTGCAAAATTTCATGTATTTAGGGAAAAAAAAAAAAAAAAAAGAATTCAGAAATGACCAAAAACTACCAATTAGATAGTAGAGAAGTATCTACTTCTTGCTATTCCATTTCTTCATCCAAGTTGTGATTGCTTCTGTGGTGCTGATTATTTAATTACTTCAAATTTCCGGGAAAACACACAACACATTGTTCTTAAACCAAAAAAAAAAAAAAAAACTCCTGTAAACTAGCAGCATATAGAAGGTATCACAGCCATTCGTGAACTCTGAAATTAGCAAGAAAATCATTTATGGCATATGCATGGTCACAATTGTAGGCAAGGAATTGATGGATAAAACAACTACAGAGGTAAGGATGTACCTGGGGTGTGGAAAGTGAGTAATTCAGGAAGTTGAGCAGATCTGCCAAGATGCCAAGAAATGTAAGGCGAGATGGGGCCTCTTTTAAGGATTGAGACCATGTTCTTGAGTCTGTTTGCATTCTCTGGGTGCTGCTCTAAAACGTCTAGAAACCCTGGATCCATACCTGTATCGAAGAGGCCTCGGCCTGCATCGTGTTTAAGCATGTCCTCATGCCAGAACACGTCTATGCGGCCCGTTAAGGGAGCGGCAGCCGCCATATGATATGATTAAATTCTCAACAGACAGATATTTTGTTTGTTTAAATCCAGCTTGACCCGACAGTAATGGTAGTAATTGATAAGTGGACACCGGCTGCACAGGTGTCCGGTTGCATCTGGTTGTTGATGTGATTCACGAAGATGACACGACGCTACACTTGGGGACCAGAAAAAACAAACAAATTTTATGAAGTAAACAAAAACCAACTGCTATTGGCCAATTTGCGGAGCAGAGAGAACTTATGGTGACGATGAGCCTTGTTTTGGCGGGTGGCTCCCTGTTCGCTCCGAGGCCGTGTTTAAGGCCTGCGGTAAGAAACAGTGCAGGAGTAAGAGCAGCTGTGGTGGAAGCAAGACCGCCAGCCAAAATAGAGAGTAATTTAGGTGCAGGAGGAGGAGGTCGAACTGAGTACCTGCAGGCGGAGGTCAGGGCCATGGCCCGTGCCGCTAATGCATCAGTGTACAGCCCCGAACGTCTTGCCGCTAAATACGGGCCAAGGCCAATTAAGGTTGCTGTTCTTCTTCTTCTACTTCTTTCTTCTTTATACTTTGGTATTGTGTATGTACAGGCAATAAATACGTTATAAATACGTTTGACTGATTTGGGAATTTGGTTCATCTCATTGCGTCGCAGGTATTGCGACGTACTCTTCAAATTTTAATAGCCCTGGGTTCGTTTGCCTTGAAACTATTGCTGGACCAGAGGAATGGTGTGTTCGATCTGAATAAGAGAATGAGGGCCACTGAGCTCAGGAGGATTTTCACCCGATTAGGACCTACGTTTGTCAAATTAGGGCAGGGCTTGTCTACCAGGCCTGACATCTGCCCTCCTGAGTATCTGGAGGAACTCTCTGAGCTTCAGGTAGTATTCTTTTTGCTGCTTTCAATCAGCTTCAAGCTTTCTCTTCAAATTCGAAGCAGAAATTAGATTGAGAGAATTTACAAAAAAAAAAAAATGTTCCTTGCAGTTAACCCTAATAATTCTAGGCTTTTAAAAGACAACCCTCAACGTCTTGTTCTCAATTTGCAATTGAACAGGATGCCTTGCCCACATTCCCTGACGCTGAAGCATTTGCATGCATTGAGACAGAGTTAGGGCTACCACTCGACTCTCTTTTTTCATCAATATCCCCATCTCCTATTGCAGCTGCTAGTCTAGGCCAAGTTTACAAAGCTCAGCTTAAGTCTTCTGGAGATATTGTTGCTGTCAAGGTCCAACGCCCTGGAATTGAAGAAGCTATAGGGCTCGACTTTTACCTCATAAGAGGCCTTGGAACTTTCATCAACAAATATGTTGATATCATCACTAGCGATGTCGTTGCCCTTATTGATGAATTTGCAGGCAGAGTTTTTCAAGAACTCAACTATGTTCAGGTTATTTTTCTTCTCAAACATTGTTAGGTTCTACTACAAGGACAGCTAGCATAGAGTTTATCAAGTAAATTACTGTACCATTATATGACCTTTCTAAATCACATAGTCTTGAGCATCTATAATTTGTTTAGCAGCTTCTTTTTTTTTTTTTAAAGTTAGTTCTGTTAGGATCTTGCAGGAAGGACAGAATGCTAGGAGGTTTAAAAAATTGTATGCGGACAAAGAAGATATCCTTGTTCCAGATATCTATTGGGATTGCACAAGTGGCAAAGTCTTGACCATGGAATGGGTTGATGGGGTGAAACTAAATGAGCAAAATGCTATAGAGAGACAAGGTCTAAAGGTTCTGGATCTAGTTACCACAGGTATACAATGCAGCCTTCGCCAGCTGCTTGAATATGGATACTTTCACGCAGATCCTCATCCTGGCAATCTTTTGGCAACACCTGAGGGAAAGCTTGCTTTTCTTGATTTTGGGATGATGAGTGAGACACCAGAAGAAGCTAGATCTGCCATAATTGGCCATGTCGTTCACATGGTTAATAGAGATTACGAAGCTATGGCTCGTGATTACTATGCTCTAGATTTCCTGTCTCGTGATGTAGATGTGTCTCCAATTGTACCAGCGCTGCAGAACTTCTTTGATGATGCACTCAATTACACTGTGAGTGAACTAAACTTCAAAACTCTAGTGGATGGTCTGGGTGCTGTCTTTTACCAATATCCATTTAATGGTGAGTCGGTTTTGCTTTATTATTTTGATAGCTTTATTGTAGGTTTTCTAGGTATATATGCGTTCTATAAGAAACAGGCTTGATTTTAGACAATGCAAAGCAGCCTATGGGTTCTGTGCTTATTATCTGACAGTTTGGCTTCACAATTTCTTGCAGTTCCGGCATATTATGCATTAATATTGAGATCACTTACTGTGCTTGAAGGTCTAGCCCTTTATGCTGATCCTAATTTCAAGGTGTTGGCTGCTTCATATCCCTATTTTGCCAAAAGGCTTCTCACTGATCCAAATCCATATCTAAGAGATGCTCTTATTGAGTTGCTTTTCAAGGATGGAAGGTTTAGGTACGTTCTCCACTGGTATTAGTTTTATGCTTCTTGTTAAATATGTTTGATAATATTAGGTGTGATAGGCTTCTCTTTAACCTATTAATTTTCTCTTCATGCAGATGGAATAGACTTGAAAACCTACTTGTTGAAGGAAGTAAAGACAGAGATTTCTCTGCAAAGGATGCTCTACAACCTGTTTTGAAGCTATTATTGGCTCCAGAAGGTGAAGAGCTTCGAATTTTAGTTATTAAGGAGGCTGTACGTGTGACTGAAGCTGTTGTTCTAGGCACTGTTTTTGATACGTACAATTCTATCCCAAATGCCATGAGGTCTCTGATGTTTAATGGCAATGTGAGTAGACCTTTTGCAATGAATGATTTGGAATTACAAAGCATGCTAGAGCTGCGGGACCAAATCTTTAGGATATGGGGTCTTTTGCAATCTTCTGAAGATTTTGACGTGAAGCTTCTGCAACCTATCCTACAGGTATTACTGATTTTCTTTGAATTAAAATGCTAGTTCATTTGGGATTGTGCTTCTGCACTCTAAATTGGAGTTCAAAGTTTAACACAAAAAATAGAGCCATTTGGAGATCATGGTCCAAACAGAGTTCTGAAAAAGTTACTCTTGAAGCTACTTTTTGTAGAACTGTCTTTTTTTGTACTTTCTGTCAAATTGATTATTGTTACCACAAACACAAATTTCAGAAGCAGCACCAACTGGATTATTTTTTTTTTTTAATACCAAGCACCAACTGGATTTAGGTTCTGAAATCACTTGCTTTATATAACTTCTGCACTGTTGATTATAATGGGCTTCTGATGCTTTTCTTTGCCTTTATAAAATTATAGTTTTCATGTTATGTCTTAGTTTTATTTTGGAATAATAGCAAGGTTAAGTTGCTTTCCGACGTTTTTCCCATTTTCTTTTGTTAATAAATTTTCAGAATGAAAATTTGGGATTTGCTTAAAATTTAGGGAACGAAAATTATTATGGACCTTGGTTATTCCAATAAAAACATGATAGCATGCTGGAGATTATCCAAAGATCTAAATCAGTCACCTTATTGGATTAGTCTTTATGTGCAGGCTTAGCACAATCACTCGAATAACTGAATCATTTAAACTCATTATTGGAAAACTGATTGAACTATTGTTAATGTGTAGGTTCTCCAACAACCTGAGGCACGCAGCCTTGGGGGGCGTGTTATTGGTGGGATAACTCAGCGTCTTGCGGCAAGATTATTGCAACAAGTTCTTCGGACTCCTACAACAATTTCAAATTCAACTTCATCTTCATAGGCGTTGACTGTTATGATATTTGCTTGTGATGGATGTATTCTTTTGCACACTGGAAACCACAGAAAGAAAAATTTGGTTAATGTACTCACCATTCTTTGCCTCATTTGTCAGTAAACAAAATAGTATTAGTACAGAACGATATAATAATGTATAATGAGGGACTCTTCGTAGCGGCAAGGAAATTCTAAGGAAAAACGCATTCTTAGCACTCTGACCTGAGTTTCCTTTTTTTTTTTTTTTTTTTTCCCACATCGAACCATTTCACATTTATTTGTTAAACCTTAACTCCTTGTACAGGTACTTATGAGTCCGTGAGTTAAAATGTTCATTTACGCCCTGTAATTTTCAAAATTACTATTATTATTATTATTATACTTATATTTGTAATCAATTGAGCACGTGTTGCATCTTTAAAATTATTTTAAAAATGATAATTTATACGTTTATTCAGTTATTTCTAAATTTAATTAAAATGTTCATATATTCATAGTAACTACGAATTGATATTTTATTTGTGTAACCTGCATGGATGAAGAGAATGGGTAAAGAGACAGAGTTTTCTCCATAAACATTCTGAAATTTAAATCAATAACAGTATAAGGAAAAAATATAATAAAGCGAATAGGCATAATAAAATAGAAAACAGAAAATAAAAGAGTAAAGGATGATTGCTTGTGATGATGATGTGATGGAATGATGTTTTGATGATGTTGTATGATGAGAGCATAAATGACATGAGATGTCATGAGATATATTTATAGAAAAAGGTATTGTTCAAACCTTTTATAAATATGATTCCTTAGTCTTCTAGGATTATCTTATTTAGGAGAGGAGGAGATTTCCTTTGTAGAGTAATTTTCCTAATTGAAATAGACTTCCCTATTAAGCTTTCTTATTATTCAAATAATCCTCCTTTTGGGGGGAATATATCCTTTATTATAATAGGATACTAATATGAGTTATCAAGAGTCCCCCTGAAAGTATATTCGGATATTTATATCCGACGTATTCAAGTCTGTAAATGATAGAAAACGTCATTGTATCTGCCTGGAAAGAGAGACTGCTTGAGTAATTGCATCTGATATAGAAGGGTGAATTGAGGTGGCCAGCCTCAGTCACAAGAAAAGATAAAGCTAAGTACCGAGTCTTGAAATCATCATATAAGAACATTGTTTGAAGTGTCAGCTGGACTTGAGTGCACAAAACCTGCAATAAAAATGCTTTAGGGTAAAAGATTAACCCAACAGTGTGGAAACAACATGACTGAACCAGTCATCACTGGATTTTTGATGCTCTGTGCAAGGACGCGAGGCTTACAAGCTTGGAACCTCAGTACTACAGAAGCGACCTAAGGGTGCCAGCTTCAATCACTAGACTTAGATGTTAGGTGCAAGGACATGAGGCTTACATGCTTGGAACCTCAATACTATAGAAGCGACCTGAGGGTTCTAGCTTCATTCACTAGACTTAGATGCTCGAGGCTTAGATGCTCGGTGCAAGGACGCGAGGCTTACATGCTCGGAACCTCAGTACTACAGAAGCGACCTGAGGGTGCCAGCTTCAGTCATTGGACTTAGATGCTCAAGGCTTAGATGCTCGGTGCAAGGACATGAGGCTTACATGCTCGAAACCTCAGTACTACAGAAGCAACCTGAGGGTGCCAGCTTTAGTCACTAGACTTAGATGCTCGAGGCTTAGATGCTCGGTGTAAGGACGCGAGGCTTACATGCTCAGAACCTCAGTACTACAGAAGCGACCTGAGGGTGCTAGCTTTAGTCACTGGACTTAGATGCTCGAGGCTTAGATGCTCGGTGTAAGGACGCGAGGCTTACATGCTCGGAACCTCAGTACTACAAAAGCGACCTGAGGGTGCCAGCTTTAGTCACTGGACTTAGATGCTCGAGGCTTAGATGCGAGGTGCAAGTATGCAAGGCTTACATGCTCTGAACCTCAGTACTACAGAAGCGACCTGAGGGTGCCAGCTTCAGTCACTAGACTTAATCTTGGTGCATTAAAAGCACGACCTAAATGCCATATGATGTTGCTCGATTTATGAACTTCAATGACTATTAATGGCAGCTGCCTAGTCAGAATAATGATTAATGTTGAGTTCGGATATTATTTGTCACGACCCAAAATAGGGGGCCATGACCGGCGCTAGGGAACGGGAATTCTTTCGAATCCGAAACCCGTAGCAAGCCTTTAAAATAAAATAAAAGCATACAAGAATAATAACATAAATAAAATATCTTGCAGCGGAAATTAAAATCTTATATGCAATAACAATAATCCACCAACTCATTTAATAAAACAACTCATCTTATATATAGATAATCTTTCAATACAAATTCTTGGTTCAACTCTTTAAAATACAAATCTCATACATATATAAAATAAACATCCCACAAACTTAACTACAACTACTGCCGTGTCTATAATACAAAATAAAATCAAGTGAGCAGATTACATAGTAAAGCCGAGGCAGAAGAAATCCAGCGTAAGGGTCTGCTACTGAGGTCTGAGGACGAAGACTCTCCTGAAAAATAAGCAACAAAGGGGAGTCAGACCTCACTGAGTGAATTGTTATAATATATATACATGCATAACTAAATGACAAATGCAAACACTCAATAGTATATATAATAAATATATATACAGGCAAATACACATAGATGCAGTAAAATCATTTTATATAATACTGAAAACAACATCTGTTTATGAAGGATCAAATAGAACCCTAGACTATCGTAACCTCAAATAGAGTTAGACAACACTCTAGCCATACATGCTCACTTATTCGAAATAAATTCACTTGTTCCATTTGGACAGTAAATTGGCCTCGAGACACTAAGTCAACCGAGCTCCAACAGTCTGACTGTCAGTGTGATTGGCCCTAAGACACTTGGTCAACCGAGCTCCAGCAATCACACTCTCAATCACATCACACATCAAATCAAATCAATCCAATCATAATCCACAAATAGGTTAGTAATTTAACCTAAATTCTATCATCGTACCGGTACGTACTCGTTCCTAGTGCTGCCCACTGGTAGCATGTTCTATTGATATCCTTCATTTAAAATAAATTCATACATTCATAAAATAAATGATGCATGACATTAATTAAAATAACTATATAAACCATATATATACTAGAAATATATAAAAAATAAACCAAGTATATTTCGAGTATATATATATCGAATAAATTCAATTTAATTATAAAATAAACTATAAATATACTTAAAAACATTTTAAGTATAATTCAATAATAAAACATGCATTTAATTTAAAATATACCAAAAATATACCGATATATACCTAAAATATACCTAAGCAATTATTAAACCATTTATGCTTATTTCATAAAATTTAAACATACATTTCTAAAACATGCATCCTAAAACACGTATATATAAAATAACAACTCACAGTTGTGTGCTCCTCGAGACTGGTCTGACGACCCTGGTCCACTAGGCTGTAATATCCCGTGTTTTTAAATATTTTTACACTGTACCGGGATATGCAGTGTTAATAATTTTTTTATATATATTATGATATTTTTGTTACGAGTTGATATGTATTTAAAACCTATTTTAATTATTGTGTCTTATTTACAGTACTTTACGTAAAATTTTCCCGGGACTTGCATTTTCGAGGAAATTTTCACGTAAATAATTTATTATTAATTATTTTAAATATTTTTTCGGACTTGCATGAACTCATATGTATTTTTAAAACTACTAAACACCGTGTATGTGTGCGATATTTATTTAATTAGGGTTTAATATATATTACCCTAATATTTTATTATTTATTTATTAATTTATTGTTATTTAATTATTTTATTTATTATTAAATTATTAAAATTATTTTATTATTATTTTATTATTTTATTTTATTTTTTTTCTTTTTCTTTTTCTTTTCTTTTTCTTTTCTTTATTTTTCTTTTTCTTCTTCTTCTTCTCCCGAGCGCCCGACCATCCCTCACCACCGTCTGTCACGCCGATCACCTACCGTCGGTGTGCCTCCTAGCTTGCCACCGTCGTTCCCAGTCGTCCCCCGCCGCCAGCAGCCTCCTTCCCTGGCGCCGGCAGCCCTTTTCTTCCATTTTGGCCAAAATTCTTCTCCTCGCCGTCGACGCCGATTCCGGCCACCGTTTTTAACACCGCCGATCTCTTTCTTCTCCTTGAGCTTTGGTGAGTGTGATTCTAGCTTTGGTTTGAGCTTAAATGGTCTAGAATTGCTTAGGTTTCAAATTTTTCAATTCGGTCACATTAGGGTTTTTGATTTTTTTGAGCTTTGAATTGATTGATTCATGAAAACCCCCTTCAAAAATGTTGATCCTAGTAGCTTAATCTACATGTATGAATTTTTGTGGAATTTTTGGAGATTTTTTGGATATTTGGGTATTTTTGAATATTTTAATATTATTTTCTAATTTTTGGAAATTAATTATTTAAATTATGAAATTGTGTTTTATGGTTAAATTAGGTGTTGAAATGAATTATAAGAATTTATTTTGAATTTTTATGAATTTCTAAGTATTTATTTTGAATTATTGAAGTTTATGTAAATTTGAGAAATTAGGGTTAAATGTGTTTTTAATTGAATTTAATTGGTTAATTGAGTTTAATTATTGATATTATTGATATTATTGTTGAGAAAATTAGTTTTGGATAATTATACTATTTTTGGTGAATTTTTGAAGTAATTTTAGTATATTTATATATATAGGGGTATTTTGGTAATTTTACCCTAAATTGACTAAAAATGTAATTTAATTGGTTTTAATAGTTATTTAAGGTATAAAAATGATTTCTACAAATTATTTATTATTTTTAACTAATTAAAACTATTTTTCGTAAATTATTTTCAATTATGTATATAATATACGGTTTTTCAAATAAAATGAGTTTTTATCGGTTTTTACTGTGTTTAAAGGTTAATTATGTAATTTCTACTTATAAAATGTATTTCTATGTTATAAGGATATTTTTGGTATTTCTGGAATTGTTCTGTATTTGTGGACCCCGGTCGGTAGATTTTAGTTTGGAGTCCGACCGAGGGGTTGTGGATTTGTGTTGAGCTTATTTTCTCGAAGTGTGTTTCTTTGCAGGGTCGGCTCTACTCTTTTGAGTAGAGAGATGTCCGTTTTACAGGGGAGGTTCTGCCGGATTTTTGATAGAATTCTCGTAAAACGTGATATCCAGTCGAATCCTAATTTCTGATTCTGTGTTTAATACTCTAGATCGAATTCTAGGATTTCTATTAGGTTTATTCTAATGTCTGTCGTTATTGCTTGTTTTAGTTGCGTCGAGACCGAGGGCTAGTGGACCAGGCCCGTCGGACCCATCTCGTGGAGCGCACTAGGTGAGTTACTATACTATATATATATGCTTAGGATGCATGATTTAGAAATATATGTTTATATTGATATAAATGCATAAATAATATGATTTGTATTTAAGTATTTTTTTGTTTAGTTTTGGTATATATTAAATTATATGCATGTTTTGTTAATAAATTATATTTAAAATGTTTTTAAATATATTCTAGCTTAATTTATGATTTAATTGGATTCATTTGACATATATATACTCGAAATATACCTGGTTTACTTTTGATATATTTTCAGTATATATATGGTTTATGTTGTTATTTTATTGAACTTCATGCATCATTTATTTTTTTGTGAATGAATGTTTTATATTTATTAATTAAGGATATCGATAGAACGTGCTACCTAGTGGGCAACACTAGGACCTAGTACGTACCGGTACGCCTATAGTATTTAGGCTATATTACTAATTTATTTGTGGATATTGATTGGCTATGATTATTTGATGTGTGAGATATGATTTGGGTGTGATTGTTGGAGCTCGGTTGACCAAGTGTCTCGGGGCCAATCACACAGGCAGTCAGACTGCTGGAGCTCGGTTGACTTAATGTCTCGGGGCCAGTCTACTATCTAAATGGATTAAGTGGATATCTTTGGATTAAGTGAGCCTGTATGGCTAGAGTGTTGTCTAACACTGTTTTCGAGGTTACGATATTCTAGGGTTTTATGTGATCCTTTATAAAAGATGATTTTCAGATAAAATATATAAATGATTTTTATTGCATTTGTGTGTAATTGCCTGTATATATATATTAGATATATACTGTTGACTGTATGCATTATCATTTAGTGTGTATGTATATATATTATAGTAATTCACTCAGTGAGGTCTGACTCCCCTCCGTTGACTATTTTTCAGGAGAGTCAACATCTTCAGACCTCAGTAGCAGGTCGATACGCTGGATTTCTTCCGCCTCGGCTTCTTTGTGTAAATTATTTACTTGAGTCTTATTTTTATAATCTAGACACTGCAGTAGTTGTGAATTAAAGTGTGGGATTTCATGTATTTTATTTAAAGAGATGTATTATATTGAAACTGGATTTGTACTGAAAGATTTTATATATATGTGATGAGATGAGATTTGATTTAAATCCAGAGATGAAAATGTTATTATTATATTTATGATTTTTATTTCCGCTGCATATAATATTATTATTGTTATTATTGCATGATTTATTTTATTTTTAGGCTTGCTACGGGTTCCAGATTCGAAAGAATTCCCGTTCCCTAGTGCCGGTAATGGCCCCTGTTTTGGGTCGTGACAAAGTTGGTATAAGAGCGGAGTTCTATGTCAGGGCTTAGTTATGTGAGTTGTGGCCCTAGTTTTCAAGTTGTGTTTTCTGTTGAACTACTGCAGTGAATTAGGTTCGAGTATGTCTTGATAAGTATTCCTTGCTTAGTTTTCTGCGTTATTCCTCCGTTGTCTGTTTTGCCTGAATCTTTCCGTTTGTCTTTTCAGTATGAGGAGGCGAGCGCGTGTTGCTCCACCGGTCGTTGAGGCCGAGGATGATGAGTCTTTTCAGGATGAGGTTTTACCTCCTAAGTAGCCAGTTAGACGTAGAGGTCGTGGCAGAGGTAGACCTCGAGGAGTGGTAGGTCGCCGTAGGCAGAGAGAGTTACAGGACGAGGAGCCTGTTGAGCCTGAGTTTGATATTCATGTTCCTCCAGTTGTTCAGCCTGTTCAGCCTACCTATCAGCAGGGTATGTCTGACCCTGAGGCAGCTTTGTTCTATGTCCGAGTTGGCAGGATTACGTTCGATGGTACTTTCGATCCGTTAGATTTTCTGCATGCGATTGAGACTAGGACTCGGACTGCTCATACCGAGTACCAGCGGATTATGATCGTTGAGTTATCTGTCGAGGGACCAGCCCTAGATTGGTTCATTCAGATGATCCAGCCTTATATGATAACGATGACATGGGCTCAGTTTCGAGAGCGGTTTATGAGGAGATTCTGTCCAGAGCCTCTTTATTTGAGCTATCGTCTTCGTTTGACCAGTATTTCTCATGGAGATCGATCTGTAGAGGAGTACACCCGAGAGTTTCTTCGTCTGGGTAGATATGCTGAGGATCTGATGCGAGATCAGTATTTTACGGTTACTACATATGTTACTGGTTTGGGTTCTATTTTTGCTGGTATGCCTACAGCAGGCCTTACTCTGGAGTCTGTGATTGAGTTAGCCAAGGAGATTGAGCTGAGGCTAGTTAGGCAGGGAGCGATGCCTGATTATTACCAGCTAGGAGTTCAGTCGAGTGGATTGCAGGCTACTCCGTATTCAAGTTTTCATGTTGGTTCGAGTAGTCAGCAACGAGGTTCGACTCAGCAGAGTCAGAGACAGCAACAGCGAGTGCATCGGAGCAGTAGACATGGCCGTGGAGGTCAGCATAGATCGAGCAGCATTAGGTGCTTCGAGCAGCAGCAGTGGTCGTAGTTCTGGATCAGCGGCCAGTGTTTGTCAGACGTGTGGTAGAGTCCATCAGGGACTGTGTTATCTGACACCACTTACATGCTTCAGGTGTGGGCAGACAGGACATTTTGCCAGATCATGTCCTTATTCCGGGTATCAGCAGCAGCAGATTCCGCGATTCCCACAGCAGTCGATTGCTAGTGCTGCACCCGTGCCATTTCAGTTACCACCAGCCCAGCATCAGAGTTCTACTCAGTTTGTCCCACAGTAGAGTTGTGGTAGAGGTACTAGAGGAGGTGCCAGAGGTGTTGGCCAGGCTTCTACCGGTCAGTAGGGAGGTCGAGGTCAGGCCAGAGTTTTCCATCTCACTCCGCAGGATGCTCAGGCATCTAATGCAGTCGTGGCAGGTATTATTTCTGTTTGTTACCTGGATGCTTGGGTTTTGTTTGATCCGGGTGCCATGCATTCATTCATTTCTCCCATTTTTGCTTCTAAATCTTATTGGCAAGCTTCGAGGATGGCTTTTTCTTTATCTGTTGCCACTCCTCTGAGCGATTCCTTGGACACCGATATTGTTCTTTCTGGTTGTCCAGTTCTCGTGGGAGATAAAGAATTATCCGCTGATTTGATCTTGTTGGATGTGATGGAGTTTTATGTTATTTTGGGAATGGATTGGTTATCTCAACACTTCGTCGTGGTAGATTGCAGGAATAAAGAGGTGACTTTTAGAATTCCTGGTGAAGTAGAGTTTAAGTTTGTTGGTGATAGGAGTTCAGCACCTCAGAATCTTATTTCTATTATTACGGCTAGGAAGTTGTTGAGGAATGGATGTCAGGGATATTTGGCATTGGTTAAGGATACGTCAGTGGAGAAGTTGTCACTCACAAATGTTCCTGTTGCTTATGAGTTTCCTGATGTTTTTCCCGAGGAGTTGCCAGGTTTACCACCTCACAGAGAGATTGAGTTCTGTATAGATATGGTTCCAGGTACTACTCCTATATCTATGCCACCCTACAGAATGGCTCCTGCAGAGTTGAAAGAGTTGAAGGAACAAAGGGTGGCATAGATAATAGGAGTAGAAATGAATATTAACTTGCTTGTAAACTTATATATGTACAAATTTTACTTTAAAAGTTAACCTAATTAAAATAGAAAATATACTTTTAATTAAATTAGAAGTATATTTTAGTCAATTTAATATATATATATGTGTGTATTATGAGTTATGCTGTTAATACTGTTGATTGTATGGCATTTAGTATGGCATTTAGGTAATAAACATACTGTCATTTATAAATTATTTCAACACTAAAGTGATTAAAAATACGTGTGATCATTGTCCATGTTTATGTGTTTTTCTAAATTAAATTAAAAATAAATTTTAATAAACAAATTATTTACAAACTAAAGTGTTTAAATCGTAGCATGATGGGTTCACCCAATTCATTTTAAGTTTTAGATTCCATCATTTTAATTAATATTAAATTTTCAAAAAAATAAATTTTAATTAAAAAAATTATTTACAAGCTGATGGGTTTCCACAAGTATATGGATTCGTACAAGTAGTAATTAAATATCAATCCCACAGAGATTGCAAATTGATTACAATGATACTAGTTGTGTTTGTTTGTTTAAACAACGAAAAAGGGTATTGTTAATTAAACTAAAAATTAAACTAAGACAAAACATTAAAAAATCACAATGAAATAACAATCACTTTAGAGAGCTAGGGTTCTTATTACTAATTCAACCTTTATTTAAAATCAATTTACTGCTAAACCATACCTAACCTTAATCCAATTTGAGGGTTTCCCTAGAATCATAGGCTTTCCTCCTAAGATAACCCTATGATTAACCAAGTAAATTGACATTCTTAGATTTAAAGCTCTCGCCTACTAAGCATTCGGTTAACCCGGTTTAAGCACCAACCCTTAATCAATATTAGTTGCTTAAGTGTTTCTCAACTAAGAAAGCATCTAACAAGTTATTGTTTAAATCCAATACAACCCATCTCTCGATCAAGTTCTATTGTGTATATTCAATCAAAAGGTGATCAATCCTAAGAAGACATTAAGTTCAACAATAACCAAAGGATCTAGATTAATGGCTTAGGTTTAATTTTGATTAGCCCATGGTTGAATAACAATAAGAACCCTAACTAAGAATTTAGCTACTCATGTTAATTTTAAGAAATAAAGAGGAATAATAATAGAAAATAGACATCATCATTGAATTAAAATTAAGAACAAATAACAACAATTGAATAGAATAAACCCCCTGTTAAATAGGAAGCTTGATGTTCTTCAATTTTTATTCTCCAATCTCCAAACTAACATAAGCAAGAAAAATCTTTGTTTTCTCAAAACTGCTCTAAATTGTATCTTAAGAAAAAAGTGATGATAAGAAAAAGAATAATCCCCTCTCTTGTTTCTGGTGGCTACCCTCTTATAAAAGCCTAATTACCAGCCCTAGGATTATATTCATGTGAAATCTCCCTCTTATTCTTTATGAGTCAGCAATTAAATTCACCTCTGACTTTCCTAATTACCAGGTCGCACGACTGTGTGCAAAATGCACACGACCGTGCACATCATTTTTTTTAGCATTTTAGCATATTAATCTCCATTGCTTTTTAGGCTCACTTCAAGTGCTCACGGCTCCCATATAACCTTCCTTTACTATTCTTTGACTTCCCTAAATACATAGAAATCAACCAAAAATAAACCAACTAATATGTAAAAATAAATAAACACACAAGACATGCAGTAAGTACCCAACTAAATAAAAACTGAATAAAAGAAACATAAACTTAACTGAAATTGAATTTTTCCTAAGACAAAGACTACTTAATAAAATGCATTTTTCACACTCATCAAATTCCCCCACACTTGAATATTTGCTTATTCTTAAGAAAAACCTGAAAACACATATCTACCTAAAGAATCATACTCATTAACTAGCTTTAACTTGACTAACTACCATAATCTTCCTTTAATAAAAATTTTATAAACTTGAAAAGTAAAATAACAACTAAGGTCAAAAATATATTGTTACCGTGTGAAGAGCATACTTTTATAGTGAAAATATAAAAACAAATGATTGACACTCAAGAAAAATAAAAACAAGTAGGAATTGTGCCAACAATAAAGAGGCTAAGAAGTTTTTCAATCAATATCTTCCCAATCTCAACATCCCCTACCTTTCTTGTGTTACTCAGTGTCGAAACCTCCAAAAAGGGTCATTTGGATACTCTTACTCTTAAAGAGCATTGGAGTAGAAGGAGCATTTAAAAGATTTTTATTTTCAATTTTAAGCTCCAAACGAGTGCGCTTTACGCTTCATCTTGCTTCTTGATTGATTTTTTTTTTAACATTTATAACCATTCTAAAACAGCCTCAAATTCCTACTCACAAATACTTTTCTCAAATATCAATCATCTAGATTCACTTGTTCAATAAAAAAGTAAGCATTAATGTTCATTGAAATGTAAAAATTCTTAACCACAAGTTGCTCTTCTAATTTAAAAATTTAAAACGATCCATTAAGGGAAGATTAAGGCATTTCTTTAAGAAAACTAAGATTAATGAATAAGGCTCTAAAGGTATATATGTTGCAAAAATTCAAGTGTAAGAACAAGGCACAAACACACAAAAAGGTAAAATAAAATAAAATAAAAATAAAGCATGTAAATTCTTAAAGTAAAACAAACACACACACACACAATCATGAAAAGTAAATAAATAAAAGAAAATTAAAGAACAGTATACTCCCTTTATTCCAGTGAAACTGGAGGGGGAATATATGGTGTGACCATGATGCACTTTGTAGCTTCATTTATAGCTTTAGATCTTTTGCTTTGAGGAAGGATGTGAAAGATTTCATCAATTTGAAGTTGCAACCTTTTAGCTCTGGAGTCACAACTAACAAGCTTACAAAATAAAAAAATTATAATTCCTCCCCCACAATTAAAATGTTCAATGTCCTCATTGCAATGTCCATAACAGGCAAATTTTGAGGAATTCGAATTGTCCTGTGCATCAAGTCGCATGGTTGTGTGCAAAATGCGCATGGCCCTGCTACCTGCTAGTATAGAAATTATTTTTTTATTTTTTTTCATCATATTGGTAGGACAAGCCTCACATATTTATTGCATAATTGGGGAATTGTGGAGTGTTGGGAAGTGGAAAAATTCCATTTAAAATAAATTTTGCATCTTTTCTAAGAGTTAGGTCTGTCTCGTCACACGACCATGTACGAAATGCACACAGCCATGTGTCGAGTTGTAGCATCGTAAGGCGCATGGCCATGTGCAAAATGCACATGGTTGTGTGACCTGATGGTTCAGAAGTGGTGATGCAAGGCGCACGGCCATGTGCAAAATGCACACGGCCGTGTGACCTGTATATGCATACTTCGTAAATTCACTGAATTAAAAATTCAACACACATAAACAAGAAATGCATCATAAATTTGAATTACAAGTCACTCGAAATAAAAATTCCATGAAACATTTAACTCATAAGACCTCTTCTAGAGCTCCAACCTTTCTTTCATTCCCTGAAATGCACCAGAAACAATCATAAAAAATAGAATAAACTTGCAAAAATGTAAAATAAATAACCAATAATAATAAAAAATACAAATGCAAATACAAATAAAAAAAAAAATCTTGGTTGAGCCCCCAAGAAGCGCTCTTTTAATGGTTCATGAGCTAGACCATCAAATTGATCATCCGGTTAATTCCCTCAAGTATAAAACTTGATGGAACTCCTCAAATGTGCTTCCATGGTAGAGCTTTAACCTTTGACCATTCACTTTGAATGTGTCTCCTTTTATGTTGCTCAATTCCATAGCTCCATGAGGATATGAATGATTCACTGTATACGGTCCTGTCCATCTGCTTTTCAACATTCCAAGAAACAATCTGAGCCATGAGTTAAAGAACAAAACTTGATCACCTTCTTTAAACTCCTTAATTCTTACTCTTGCATCATGACATCTCTTAGTACATTCTTTATAAATCCTTGAATTTTCATAAGCAGCTTCCCTTATCTCTTCAAGTTCATTCAACTATAACATTCTTCTCTCAGCTACCTTCATGAAGTCAAAATTCAAGGCTTTCATTGATTTCAGAATCTACAAAGTATTGCTGTCGGTGGTCAAACTTTGGCTATTGATCCATCAGTTTTTGGAACATAAACAACCAGGGGACTATAGTTGATTCTGGAACAACCTTGGCATACCTTGCAGCAGGAGCTTATGATCCTTTTGTCAGCGCTGTAAGTTACAGAGAAACTTTGTGCCAATTTAATTTATTGTACATCTTCATATGCAACAAATCTAGGATAGCTTGCAAACTTGTCAGAATTTTACAGTTGAAGTATTTAGTTCTTCTCCTGCAGATTACAAGTATTGTTTCATCAAATGCGCGCACATATCTTTCAAAAGGAAATCAGTGTTACTTAGTGACTTCCAGGTTCACTTTCTAAATATGTACTTGTGTTTGTTTTTCACTCAGCTTGCTCTTGTGTGAGATGATCTTAACTCATAAGTTCATGTTCACTTTGTTCTCAGTGTTAATGATGTATTTCCTCAAGTTAGTTTTAACTTTGCTGGTGGTGCATCAATGATTTTGAATCCTCAGGACTACCTTCTACAGCAAAATTCTGTTGTGAGTTAACATTAGCATGCATTCACGATTTATTTCTGGTTCTTAAGAATATATTGATGGGCTGCAAAGAAGTTTGGAATGATGTGTTTGTCTCATTCAATTGAATGCTTCCCTCAATGATGGAATCATGTACTTGGTCTTTTTTTATCGTTTTTTCATTCGGCTGTGTTCTCCTCTTCTGATGTTCTGCATTTCTGTTAAAACTAAGAGGCTAGCTCTTAGATTCTTCTTTTACCTCTCCTGTCATATATGTTTATTGGCTTTCTGAATGGTATTTTGATACCAATATCTATATCTTGTTATGCAACTTTGATGAATCATTTTCATAACATCAGTTTCCTTATTATGTTGAAATCTGATGCTCTGGAATGATGTGGAATTGACATTAAAATTTTCTTGAATTTTATGTATTCAGTTTTGCACTCCATTCAACATATTTAAATCATCTGTTCCCTTGTTCTAGTTGTTTGAAACAACTTGTTCCTTCAAACATGGAAATTTATTCCAGACGCAATGCCGAATAGCAATTTGAATGTGTTTCAGTTTCATGTAGTGCAGTGAGTCTGATGTCGTGCATCTCTAACCAGGATAGTTGAAATGTATTGCAGGGTGGAGCTGCTGTTTGGTGCATTGGTTTCCAAAAAACTCCAGGTCAACAAATAACTATCTTAGGAGGTATAGCACTTCACTCTCGTTAACCGTTACAATGCTGTTTATGCTAATCATGTCTTAGGCCTTCTGCCCTAATTAAGCTTAGCACTAACCTCGTTGTTTATGCTTACAATGCTGCCATTTTCTTTTGCAGATCTTGTTCTAAAAGACAAAATTATTGTTTATGACATCGCTAATCAACGAGTCGGATGGAGTAATTATGATTGTAAGTTGCGATTTCCCTACATTGTTGGTGTTGAGAATTGATATTATACACCCAATTCTAATCCTTCATCAACTTTCTCCCCCGGCAGGTTCAATGTCAGTAAACGTCTCTACAACTACAAATACCGGCACAAGTGAGTTTGTTAATGCAGGGCAGTTCAGTGACAATAATTCGCCTAGGAATGTGCCGCAGAAGCTGATAGCAATAACCATGATAGTTCTCCTTCTTCATATGTTTTCTCTTGGCCATGGTTACCTGTTTTTATAGCATACCCTGAATTAGTATTCTTTCTTTCATTTTAATTGTTCCTGCCGGTTTATATTTGTCAAAACCGGCAATGCCAGGCGCTCATTCAGGTCTGGTGGCTGCTTGGTGTGCAATGGTTTGTGGGTGGCCTTCATTGCGACTGATTTTCTTTTTACCTAGAATACTTTTCCATCAGCCACCGAGATTTACTTCCACTAGGAGTCAGTCCATTGATAGCTTTTGTAAATTACATTGCATACGGGGTCAATGATGTAACAGCAGAATTATTTATAGAAAATCCTTAGCTTCGTCAAGTTATATAAAAAAAAAAATCCAAATTCTTAGCCTCGGTTTGGTTCCTAGTTCCTCACATGCTCTATCCTTCTCCTTTCTTGTTTGTTTGATAAAAAATAAGGATAAAAATTGATTTGTTTGATAAAAAATATAGGTGAAAATTGAAATGGACGGTTTCAAAATAAAAATATGATTTTTTCATTAATGAAAATTACCATTTTTCTTATATTTTTAAATAATAAATTTTGATTTCTTTATAAATCAAATTAAATCAATTATAAATTAATGAAACATTTGCATATTAACTTATGGTTTTTAAATTTATAAATAAAACATAAAGATTAATAAAAATGTATTAAAAGTTTGAATAAAAAATATTTATTAAAAATAATAATTTTTTTAAAAATTATAATACATTAAATAAATATTTTAAAAATATATTGTAGGCGGCGAGATTAAGTGCACACACAAATATTTAGCGATTATGACACTGTGTGAGTTTAGGGTTTATTAGAAAATAAAAATGGGGCTTGAGGGTTAAAATGGAGATGAAATTGCCACCCGGATAAAAGTTGGGATACACTGTATAGCTATTAGATTCTACAGAAATTCTCATAAGTCGTCATTAAGGATCAGGTTTAGAAACTAGGTATAGGCTTTTAAAATGTCCACTCAACTTTACAGTTGGTCTCTATGTGTGTTTTGTATTTTATTACCTTTAATTATTAAATTATTTTTTTTATTTTAACGTGAATTGCAATAGTTTTCAATTTTATATTTTAATTTAAGTTTGCACATTAGTTTCATTTTCATGCTTATAGCCCGACATACATCACAAATAAAATAAATAATAATAATTTACAATAATACATTTCAAATACATAGGAGAAATAATTAAACATTACAATGTTTTGTTCAAAAAAATGTAAAATAAACAGAAAATAAATCATACATAAACCAAAGAGAAATGAATTAATTATACAAATAAAACCTCTCAATAACTAATTAATGGAATAACTATTTGATGATTAAAAATTACCAAATAATTCTTGCAATAAACACAAATTAGCCCCATTTCACAAAATAACAATATTATCCACAAAATAATTAACAAATAATATTTAGAGGAAATGAAAATAGCATAACAAAATAGTCCACCAAAAATCACAATAATATTTATACAATAATATATTGAGCAACATAATAATAAAAATCAAGATATATAATAAGACAAAAACAGAAATCATGCAAAATAGACAAAACAAGCATTGAAAACTAAAGCAAAATGGTGTAGGATTCTGACCAAGCAGTGACACCTCTTTAAAGAGGCATCGCCTCTTGACCATGAGGGGTTAGGAGGCGATTTCAAATCACCTTAACGTGAAGGGGTGACATTTGGCGACGCCTCTATGAAGAGACGTCACCTCCTCAAAAGAACTAGAGACAGACTACATTTCTTAGCTTCTAAGAAACTCAATATTTATGCAAATAAACTAAAATGATGCAAATGTGCAAAGATCAACTACCAATACTTAGTCTTTCATACAATCATGCTTTATATATAACCTTAAATAAGTAATAAAACTCAAGAGAACAAACAAAAGAATAATAAATCAAGGCTTTTAATGAAATGAAGAACTTAAAACAAGGGACTCTCACTTATTTGAATGAAGTTTATGCTCCTAATTAAGCCCTCATAGTTTGGTTGGTTGACTTAGGTGTTTGAAATGTAAGAGAGCCTTCCTTCTTCTACAGGAATCAAGTCTTTTTATCCAAAAGTTCCCTCATTCTTCCTCTTCTTCTTCTTCTCCTCCTTTTCTTTTCTCTCCCCTTTTTCTCTCTGTTTTTCTTTTTCAGAGACTAAAAGTCCAGTTTCAATCTAAAGTCCCCTCTCCTATACCCACACTCTCTCTTTTAAAGTTGTCACGACCTAAAACATGGGCCATGACCGGCGTTAGGGAACGGGAATTCTTTCGAATCCGGAACCCGTAGCAAGCTTAAAAATAAAATAAAACATGCAATAGTAATAACAATATATAATGCAGCGGAAATAAAAATCATAAATATCACAATAACATTTCCACTAACTGGATTTAAATTAAATACTCATCTCATATATATATAAACTCTTTTAATACAAATCCAGTTCAAATATAATACAACATCTCTTTAACAATTTAATGACTACTGCAGTGTCTAGATAAAATAAAACTCAAGACTCAGATAAGCAGTTTACATAAAGATGCCGAGGCAGAAGAAATCCAGCGTACAAGCCTGCTACTGAGGTCTGAAGAAGAAGACTCTCTTGAAAAATGGTCAACAGAGGGGAGTCAGACCTCACCGAGTGAATTCTATAATATATATACATGCACACTAAATGACAATGCATACAATCAACAGTATAACTCATAAAATCAACAGTTGATTAAACTATAAAGACAGCATTGGACAGTATTTTAATGAGTCATTGGAATTGGCCCAATGATCACAAGTGATTGGACTTAGATGCTCAAGGCTTAGATGCTCGGTGCAAGGACATGAGGCTTACATGCTCGAAACCTCAATACTACAGAAGCAACCTGAGGGTGCCAGCTTTAGTCACTAGACTTAGATGCTCGAGGCTTAGATGCTCGGTGTAAGGACGTGAGGCTTACATGCTCAGAACCTCAGTACTACAGAAGCGACCTGAGGGTGCTAGCTTTAGTCACTGGACTTAGATGCTCGAGGCTTAGATGCTCGGTGTAAGGACGCGAGGCTTACATGCTCGGAACCTCAGTACTACAAAAGCGACCTGAGGGTGCCAGCTTTAGTCACTGGACTTAGATGCTCGAGGCTTAGATGCGAGGTGCAAGTATGCGAGGCTTACATGCTCAGAACCTCAGTACTACAGAAGCGACCTGAGGGTGCCAGCTTCAGTCACTAGACTTAATCTTGGTGCATTAAAAGCACGACCTAAATGCCATATGATGTTGCTCGATTTATGAACTTCAATGACTATTAATGGCAGCTGCCTAGTCAGAATAATGATTAATGTTGAGTCCGGATATTATTTGTCACGACCCAAAATAGGGGGCCATGACCGGCGCTAGGGAATGGGAATTCTTTCGAATCCGGAACCCGTAGCAAGCCTTTAAAATAAAATAAAAGCATACAAGAATAATAACATAAATAAAATATCTTGCAGCGGAAATTAAAATCTTATATGCAATAACAATAATCCACCAGCTCATTTAATAAAACAACTCATCTTATATATAGATAATCTTTCAATACAAATTCTTGGTTCAACTCTTTAAAATACAAATCTCATACATATATAAAATAAACATCCCACAAACTTAACTACAACTACTGCAGTGTCTATAATACAAAATAAAATCAAGTGAGCAGATTACATAGTAAAGCCGAGGCAGAAGAAATCCAGCGTAAGGGTATGCTACTGAGGTCTGAGGACGAAGACTCTCCTGAAAAATAATCAACAAAGGGGAGTCAGACCTCACTGAGTGAATTGTTATAATATATATACATGCATAACTAAATGACAAATGCAAACACTCAATAGTATATATAATAAATATATATACAGGCAAATACACATAGATGCAGCAAAATCATTTTATATAATACTGAAAACAACATCTGTTTATGAAGGATCAAATAGAACCCTAGACTATCGTAACCTCAAATAGAGTTAGACAACACTCTAGCCATACATGCTCACTTATTCGAAATAAATTCACTTGTTCCATTTGGACAGTAAATTGGCCCCGAGACACTAAGTCAACCGAGCTCCAACAGTCTGACTGTCAGTATGATTGGCCCTAAGACACTTGGTCAACCGAGCTCCAGCAATCACACTCTCAATCACATCACACATCAAATCAAATCAATCCAATCATAATCCACAAATAGGTTAGTAATTTAACCTAAATTCTATCATCGTACCGGTACGTACTCGGTCCTAGTGCTGCCCACTGGTAGCATGTTCTATTGATATCCTTCATTTAAAATAAATTCATACATTCATAAAATAAATGATGCATGACATTAATTAAAATAACTATATAAACCATATATATACTAGAAATATATAAAAAATAAACCAAGTATATTTCGAGTATATATATATCGAATAAATTCAATTTAATTATAAAATAAACCATAAATATACTTAAAAACATTTTAAGTATAATTCAATAATAAAACATGCATTTAATTTAAAATATACCAAAAATATACCGATATATACCTAAAATATACCTAAGCAATTATTAAACCATTTATGCTTATTTCATAAAATTTAAACATACATTTCTAAAACATGCATCCTAAAACACGTATATATAAAATAACAACTCACAGTTGTGTGCTCCTCGAGACTGGTCTGACGACCCTGGTCCACTAGGCTGTAATATCCCGTGTTTTTAAATATTTTTACACTGTACCGGGATATGCAGTGTTAATAATTTTTGTATATATATTACGATATTTTTGTTACGAGTTGATATGTATTTAAAACCTATTTTAATTATTGTGTCTTATTTACAGTACTTTACGTAAAATTTTCCCGGGACTTGCATTTTCGGGGAAATTTTCACGTAAATAATTTATTATTAATTATTTTAAATATATTTTCGGACTTGCATGAACTCATATGTATTTTTAAAACTACTAAACACCGTGTATGTGTGCGATATTTATTTAATTAGGGTTTAATATATATTACCCTAATATTTTATTATTTATTTATTAATTTATTGTTATTTAATTATTTTATTTATTATTAAATTATTAAAATTATTTTATTATTATATTATTATTTTATTTTTTTTTTTTCTTTTTCTTTTTCTTTTCTTTTTCTTTTCTTTATTTTTCTTTTTCTTCTTCTTCTTCTCCCGAGCGCCCGACCACCCCTCACCACCGTCTGTCACGCCGATCACCTACCGTCGGTGTGCCTCCTAGCTTGCCACCGTCGTTCCCAGCCGTCCCCCGCCGCCAGCAGCCTCCTTCCCTGGCGCCGGCAGCCCTTTTCTTCCATTTTGGCCGAAATTCTTCTCCTCGCCGTCGACGCCGATTCCGGCCACCGTTTTTGACTCCGCTGATCTCTTTCTTCTCCTTGAGCTTTGGTGAGTGTGATTCTAGCTTTGGTTTGAGGTTAAATGGTCTAGAATTGCTTAGGTTTCAAATTTTTCAATTCGGTCACATTAGGGTTTTTGATTTTTTTGAGCTTTGAATTGATTGATTCATGAAAACCCCCTTCAAAAATGTTGATCCTAGTAGCTTAATCTACATGTATGAATTTTTGTGGAATTTTTGGAGATTTTTTGGACATTTGGGTATTTTTGAATATTTTAATATTATTTTCTAATTTTCGGAAATTAATTATTTAAATTATGAAATTGTGTTTTATGGTTAAATTAGGTGTTGAAATGAATTATAAGAATTTATTTTGAATTTTTATGAATTTCTAAGTATTTATTTTGAATTATTGAAGTTTATGTAAATTTGAGAAATTAGGGTTAAATGTGTTTTTAATTGAATTTAATTGGTTAAGTGAGTTTAATTATTGATATTATTGATATTATTGTTGAGAAAATTAGTTTTGGATAATTATACTATTTTTGGTGAATTTTTGAAGTAATTTTAGTATATTTATATATATAGGGGTATTTTGGTAATTTTACCCTAAATTGACTAAAAATGTAATTTAATTGGTTTTAATAGTTATTTAAGGTATAAAAATGATTTCTACAAATTATTTATTATTTTTAACTAATTAAAACTATTTTTCGTAAATTATTTTCAATTATGTATATAATATACGATTTTTCAAATAAAATGAGTTTTTATCGATTTTTACTGTGTTTAAAGGTTAATTATGTAATTTCTACTTATAAAATGTATTTCTGTGTTATAAGGATATTTTTGGTATTTCTGGAATTGTTCTATATTTGTGGACCCCGGTCGGTAGATTGTAGTTTGGAGTCCGACCGAGGGGTTGTGGATTTGTGTTGAGCTTGTTTTCTCAAAGTGTGTTTCTTTGCAGGGTCGGCTCTCCTCTTTTGAGTAGAGAGATGTCCGTTTTAGAGGGGAGGTTCTGCCGGATTTTTGATAGAATTCTCGTAAAACGTGATATCCAGTTGAATCCTAATTTCTGATTCTGTGTTTAATACTCTAGATCGAATTCTAGGATTTCTGTTAGGTTTATTCTAATGTCTATCGTTATTGCTTGTTTAGTTGCGCCGAGACCGAGGGCTAGTGGACCAGGCCCGTCGGACCCATCTCGTGGAGCGCACTAGGTGAGTTACTATACTATATATATATGCTTAGGATGCATGATTTAGAAATATATGTTTATATTGATATAAATGCATAAATAATATGATTTGTATTTAAGTATATTTTTTGTTTATTTTTGGTATATATTAAATTATATGCATGTTTTGTTAATAAATTATATTTAAAATGTTTTTAAATATATTCTAGCTTAATTTATGATTTAATTGGATTCATTTGACATATATATACTCGAAATATACCTGGTTTACTTTTGATATATTTCCGGTATATATATGGTTTATGTTGTTATTTTATTGAACTTCATGCATCATTTATTTTTTTGTGAATGAATGTTTTATATTTATTAATTAAGGATATCGATAGAACGTGCTGTCTAGTGGGCAGCACTAGGACCGAGTACGTACCGGTACGCCTATAGTATTTAGGCTATATTACTAACTTATTTGTGGATATTGATTGGCTATGATTATTTGATGTGTGAGATATGATTTGGGTGTGATTACTGGAGCTCGGTTGACCAAGTGTCTCGGGGCCAATCACACAAGCAGTCAGACTGCTGGAGCTCGGTTGACTTAGTGTCTCGGGGCCAGTCTACTATCTAAATGGATTAAGTGGATATCTTTGGATTAAGTGAGCCTGTATGGCTAGAGTGTTGTCTAACATTATTTTCGAGGTTACGATATTCTAGGGTTCTATGTGATCCTTTATAAAAGATGATTTTCAGATAAAATATATAAATGATTTTTATTGCATTTGTGTGTAATTGTCTGTATATATATATTAGATATATATTGTTGACTGTATGCATTATCATTTAGTGTGTATGTATATATATTATAGTAATTCACTCAGTGAGGTCTGACTTCCCTCCGTTGACTATTTTTCAGGAGAGTCAACATCTTCAGACCTCAGTAGCAGGTCGATACGCTGGATTTCTTCCGCCTCGGCTTCTTTGTGTAAATTATTTACTTGAGTCTTATTTTTATAATCTAGACACTGCAGTAGTTGTGAATTAAAGTGTGGGATTTCATGTATTTTATTTAAAGAGATGTATTATATTGAAACTGGATTTGTACTGAAAGATTTTATATATATGTGATGAGATGAGATTTGATTTAAATCCAGTGATGAAAATGTTATTATTATATTTATGATTTTTATTTCCGCTGCATATAATATTGTTATTGTTATTATTGCATGATTTATTTTATTTTTAGGCTTGCTACGGGTTCCAGATTCGAAAGAATTCCCGTTCCCTAGTGCCGGTAATGGCCCTTGTTTTGGGTCGTGACAAAGTTGGTATAAGAGCGGAGTTCTATGTCAGGGCTTAGTTATGTGAGTTGTGGCCCTAGTTTTCAAGTTGTGTTTTCTGTTGAACTACTGCAGTGAATTAGGTTCGAGTATGTCTTGATAAGTATTCCTTGCTTAGTTTTCTGCGTTATTCCTCTGTTGTCTGTTTTGCCTGAATCTTTCCGTTTGTCTTTTCAGTATGAGGAGGCGAGCGCGTGTCGCTCCACCGGTCATTGAGGCCGAGGATGATGAGTCTTTTCAGGATGAGGTTTTACCTCCTAAGCAGCCAGTTAGACGTAGAGGTCGTGGCAGAGGTAGACCTCGAGGAGTGGCAGGTCGCCGTAGGCAGAGAGAGTTACAGGACGAGGAGCCTGTTGAGCCTGAGTTTGATATTCCTGTTCCTCCAGTTGTTCATCCTATTCAGCCTACCTATCAGCAGGGTATGTCTGACCCTGAGGCAGCTTTGTTCTATGCCCGAGTTGGCAGGATTACATTCGATGGTACTTCCGATCCGTTAGATTTTCTGCATGCGATTGAGACTAGGACTCGGACTGCTCATACCGAGTACCAGCGGATTATGATCATTGAGTTATCTGTCGAGGGACCAGCCCTAGATTAGTTCATTCAGATGATCCAGCCTTATATGATGACGATGACATGGGCTCAGTTTCGAGAGCAGTTTATGAGGAGATTCTGTCCAGAGCCTCTTTATTTGAGCTATCGTCTTCGTTTGACCAGTATTTCTCATGGAGATCGATCTGTAGAGGAGTACAACCGAGAGTTTCTTCGTCTGGGTAGATATGCTGAGGATCTGATGCGAGATCAGTATTTTGCAGTTACTACATATGTTACTGGTTTGGGTTCTATTTTTGCTGGTATGCCTACAGCAGGCCTTACTCTGGAGTCTGTGATTGAGTTAGCCAAGGAGATTGAGCTGAGGCTAGTTAGGCAGGGAGCGATGCCTGATTATTACCAGCTAGGAGTTCAGTCGAGTGGATTGCAGGCTACTCCGTATTCAAGTTTTCATGTTGGTTTGAGTAGTCAACAACGAGGTTCGACTCAGCAGAGTCAGAGACAGTAGCAGCGAGTGCATCGGAGCAGTAGACATGGTCGTGGAGGTCAGCATAGATCGATTTGGGTTAGGTGCTTCGAGCAGCAGCAGTGGTCGTAGTTCTGGATCAGCGGCCAGTGTTTGTCAAACGTGTGGTAGAGTCCATCAGGGACCGTGTTATCTGACACCACTGACATGCTTCAGATGCGGGCAGACAGGACATTTTGCCAGATCATGTCCTTATTCCGGGTATCAGCAGCAGCAGATTCCGCGATTCCCACAGCAGTCGATTGCTAGTGCTGCACCTGTGCCATTTCAGTTACCACCAGCCCAGCATCAGAGTTCTACTCAGTTTGTCCCACAGCAGAGTCGTGGTAGAGGTACTAGAGGAGGTGCCAGAGGTGTTGGCCAGGCTTCTAGCAATCAGTAGGGAGGTCGAGGTCAGGCCAGAGTTTTCCATCTCACTCCGCAGGATGCTCAGGCATCTAATGCAGTCGTGGCAGGTATTATTTCTGTTTGTTACCTGGATGCTTGGGTTTTGTTTGATCCGGGTGCCACGCATTCATTCATTTCTCCTGTTTTTGCTTCTAAATCTTATTGGCAAGCTTCGAGGATGGCTTTTTCTTTATCTGTTGCCACTCCTCTGAGCGATTCCTTGGACACCGATATTGTTCTTTCTGGTTGTCCAGTTCTCGTGGGAGATAAAGAATTACCCGCTGATTTGATCTTGTTGGATGTGATGGAGTTTGATGTTATTTTGGGAATGGATTGGTTATCTCAGCACTTCGCCGTGGTAGATTACAGGAATAAAGAGGTGACTTTTAAAATTCCTGGTGAAGTAGAGTTTAAGTTTGTTGGTGATAGGAGTTCAGCATCTCAGAATCTTATTTCTGTTATTACGGCTAGGAAGTTGTTGAGGAAAGGATGTCAGGGATATTTGGCATTGGTTAAGGATACGTCAGTGGAGAAGTTGTCACTCACAAATGTTCCTGTTGCTTGTGAGTTTCCTGATGTTTTTCCCAAGGAGTTGCCAGGTTTACCACCTCACAGAGAGATTGAGTTCTGTATAGATATGGTTCCAGGTACTACTCCTATATCTATGCCACCCTACAGAATGGCTCTTGCAGAGTTGAAAGAGTTGAAGGAACAGTTGCAAGAGTTGTTGGATAAAGGTTTCATTAGACCTAGTATTTCTCCTTGGGGTGCACCAGTCCTATTTGTGAAGAAGAAGGATGGTACCATGAGACTGTGCATTGACAACAGAGAATTGAATAAGGTGACAGTGAAGAATAAGTATCCTCTCCCGAGGATAGATGACTTGTTTGATCAGCTACTGGGTGCACAGTTCTTTTCTAAGATTGACTTGAGGTCGGGTTATCATCAGCTGCGGATCAGTGAATCCGATATTCCTAAGACAGCGTTTCGCACTAGATATGGCCATTATGAGTTTCTCGTGATGTCTTTTGGTTTGACTAATGCACCAACAGCTTTTATGGACTTGATGAACAGGGTATTCAGACCTTATGTGGATCAGTTTGTAGTAGTCTTCATTGATGATATACTGGTATATTCAAGGAGTATGGATGAGCATGTATATCACTTGAGGATTGTACTACAAACATTGAGAGATCATCAGCTTTATGCTAAATTCTCGAAGTGTGATTTCTAGATGGAGAGTGTTTCTTTTCTTGGACACGTAGTGTCTAAAGAAGGTATTCAGGTTGATCCACAGAAGATTGAGGCAGTATCTGAATGGCCTAGACCGACTTCTGTCATAGAGATTCAGAGTTTTCTGGGTTTAGCCGGGTATTATAGGCGGTTTGTACAGGATTTTTCCAGGATTGCAGCCCCTATGACTCGCTTGACTCAGAAGAATGTTAGATTCGAGTGGTCAGAAGCTTGTGAGAATAGTTTTCAGTTGTTGAAGGAGAAGTTGACCACAGCGCCAGTGTTAGCTTTGCCTAATAGTGTGGATAAGTTCACAGTTTACTGTGATGCCTCTAGAATTGGTCTTGGTTGTGTGTTGATGCAAAATGGAAGGGTGATAGCCTATGCTTCGAGGCAGTTAAAGAAGCATGAGCAGAACTATCCTACACATGACCTGGAGATGGCTGCAGTGATCTTTGCTTTGAAGATTTGGAGACATTATCTGTACGGGGTGACTTGTGAGATATTTACTGATCACAAGAGCCTTAAGTACATTTTTCAGCAGCGAGATTTGAATCTGAGGTAGAGAAGATGGTTGGAACTGTTGAAGGATTATGATTGTGAGATCTTATATCATCCGGGTAAAGCTAATGTGGTAGCAAATGCCTTGAGTAGGAAGTCCTCAGGCAGTCTTGCTCACATCAGTGTTGAGAGGAGACCATTGATCCAGGAATTACATCTGATGGTGGATCAAGGTCTGATGATGAAGATTAGTAGATCAGGTGGACTGCTAGCTCAGTTTAAAGTACGATCTGTACTGAGGGATAGGATTAAAGCAGCTCAGAGCCGAGATCCCATTCTGGAAGAGCTTGCAGAGAATGTTCGAGCAGGGAAGTTCACTGATTTCACACTTGATGATGATGGTGTGTTGTGGATCAATGGTAGATTGTGTGTTCCTGATATGGATGATTTGAGAGAGGAGATTTTAGAGGAAGCACATTCTACAGCCTACAGCGTTCATCCAGGTGTTACTAAGATGTACCACAGTATCAGAGATTTATACTGATGGGACGGATTGAAGAAAGATGTTGCTGATTATATTGCTAAGTGTTTGACGTGTTAGTAAGTGAAAGCCGAACATCAGAAGCCTTCTGGGAAGCTTCAGCCTCTTCCTATTCCCGAGTGGAAGTAGGAAAGGATAGCTATGGATTTTTTGGTCGGTTTACCTCGTTCGAAGGATGGATACGATTCTATCTGGGTGATTGTAGATAGATTGATGAAGTCTGCATATTTCTTGCCTGTGAAAGCCACATATTCAGTTGCTAGATTGGTGAAGTTGTATGTGAAGCATATCGTATGCCTTCATGGAGTACCTGTGTCCATTGTGTCAGATAGAGGTTCAGTGTTTACTTCTCATTTTTGGTAGAAGTTGCAGGAAGCGATGGGCACTAGGTTGGATTTCAGTACTGCTTTTCATCCTCAGATAGATGGCCAGTCTGAGAGGATAATCCAGACATTGGAAGATATGTTGAGGATGTGTGTCTTGGATTTGGGAGGTAGCTGGGATGATCATTTGTCGCTTGTTGAGTTTGCATATAATAACAGCTACCATAGCAGTATTAGCATGGCACCGTATGAGGCGTTGTATGGAAGGAAGTGTAGATCCCCTCTGAGTTGGGACGAGATTGGTGAGAGAGCTTTGACTGGACCTGAGATGGTTCAGGATGCTGTAGAGAAAGTTATTGTGATTAAGCGAAGATTAGAGACCGCAGTTAGCAGACATAAGAGTTATGCGGATCCTAGGCGCAGAGATGTGGAGTTTCAGGTTGGAGATTTTATTTTTTTGAAAGTATCTCCGATGAAGGGTGTGGTGAGATTTGGCAGGAAGGGTAAGTTAGCACCGAGATACATTAGACTATTTGAGATTCTGGAGAGAGTTGGCACTGTTGCATATCGGTTGGATTTGCCTCCGAGTACGTCATAGGTGCATCCAGTATTTCATATCTCGATGTTGAGGAAGTATATCTCATACCCTTCTCACGTGTTGCAGCCTGACAGTGTAGAAGTGAGTGAAGATTTGACGTTTGTGGAAGAACCTATGGCGATCGTTGATTATCAAGTTCGACAGTTGCGATCGAAGCAGATTCCGATGGTCAAGGTTCTGTGGCGTAGCGATAGAGTCGAAGAGCATACGTGGGAGACTGAAGCTGAGATGCGAGCTTCTTACCCGTATCTCTTTCCTTCTTGATCCTGTAATCTTTTCTTTCTGGAATTCGGGGATGAATTCTTGTAAGGGGAGAAGACTGTAATATCTCGTGTTTTTAAATATTTTTACACTGTATCGGGATATGCAGTGTTAATAATTTTTGTATATATATTACGATATTTTTGTTACGAGTTGATATGTATTTAAAACCTATTTTAATTATTGTGTCTTATTTACAGTACTTTACGTAAAATTTTCCCGAGACTTGCATTTTCGGGGAAATTTTCACGTAAATAATTTATTATTAATTATTTTAAATATATTTTCGGACTTACATGAACTCATATGTATTTTTAAAACTACTAAACACCGTGTATGTGTGCGATATTTATTTAATTAGGGTTTAATATATATTACCCTAATATTTTATTATTTATTTATTAATTTATTGTTATTTAATTATTTTATTTATTATTAAATTATTAAAATTATTTTATTATTATTTTTTTATTTTTTTTATTTTTTTTCTTTTTCTTTTCTTTTTCTTTTCTTTTTCTTTTCTTTATTTTTCTTTTTCTTTTTCTTCTTCTTCTTCTTCTTCTCCCGAGCGCCCGACCACCCCTCACCACCGTCTATCACGTCGATCACCTACCGTCGGTGTGCCTCCCGGCTTGCCACCGTCGTTCCCAGCCGTCCCCCGTCGCCAGCAGCCTCCTTCCCCGGCGCCGACAGCCCTTTTCTTCCATTTTGGCCGAAATTCTTCTCCTCGCCGTCGACGTCGATTCTGGCCACCGTTTTTGACACCGCTGATCTCTTTCTTCTCCTTGAGCTCCGGTGAGTATGATTCAAGCTTTGGTTTGAGCTTAAATGGTCTAGAATTGCATAGGTTTCGAATTTTTCAATTCGGTCACATTAGGGTTTTTGATTTTTTTGAGCTTCGAATTGATTGATTTATGAAAAATCCCTTAAAAAATGTTGATCCTAGTAGCTTAATCTACGTGTATGAATTTTTGTGGAATTTTTGGAGATTGTTTGGATATTTGGGTATTTTTGAATATTTTAATATTATTTTCTAATTTTCGGAAATTAATTATTTAAATTATGAAATTGTGTTTTATGGTTAAATTTTTTGAAATGAATTATAAGAATTTATTTGGAATTTTTATGAATTTCTAAGTATTTATTTTGAATTATTGAAGTTTATGTAAATTTGAGAAATTAGGGTTAAATATTTTTTTAATTGAATTTAATTGGTTAATTGAGTTTAATTATTGATATTATTGATAAATATGTTGAGAAAATTAGTTTTGGATAATTATACTATTTTTGGTGAATTTTTGAAGTAATTTTAGTATATTTATATATATAGGGGTATTTTGGTAATTTTACCCTAAATTGACTAAAAATATAATTTAATTGGTTTTAATAGTTATTTAAGGTATAAAAATGATTTCTACAAATTATTTAGTATTTTTAACTAATTAAAACTATTTTTCGTAAATTATTTTCAATTATGTATATAAACGGTTTTTCAAATAAAATGAGTTTTTATCGGTTTTTACTGTGTTTAAAGGTTAATTATGTAATTTCTACTTATAAAATGTATTTCTATGTTATAAGGATATTTTTGGTATTTCTGGAATTGTTCTGTGTTTGTGGATCCCGGTCGGTAGATTGTAGTTTGGAGTCCGACCGAGGGGTTGTGGATTTGTGTTGAGCTTGTTTTCTCGAAGTGTGTTTCTTTGCAGGGTCGGCTCTACTCTTTTGAGTAGAGAGATGTCCATTTTACAAGGGAGGTTCTGTCGGATTTTCGATAGAATTCTCGTAAAACGTGATATCCAGTCGAACCCTAATTTCTGATTCTATGTTTAATACTCTAGATCGAATTCTAGGATTTCTGTTAGGTTTATTCTAATGTCTGTCGTTATTGCTTGTTTAGTTGCGCCGAGACCGAGGGCTAGTGGACCAGGCCCGTCGGACCCGTCTCGTGGAGCGCACTAGGTGAGTTACTATACTATATATATATGCTTAGGATGCATGATTTAGAAATATATGTTTATATTGATATAAATGCATAAATAATATGATTTGTATTTAAGTATATTTTTGGTATATATTAAATTATATGCATGTTTTGTTAATAAATTATATTTAAAATGTTTTTAAATATATTCTAGCTTAATTTATGATTTAATTGGATTCATTTGACATATATATACTCGAAATATACCTGGTTTACTTTTGATATATTTCCGGTATATATATGGTTTATGTTGTTATTTTATTGAACTTCATGCATCATTTATTTTTTTGTGAATGAATGTTTTATATTTATTAATTAAGGATATCGATAGAACGTGCTACCTAGTGGGCAGCACTAGAACCGAGTACGTACCGGTACGCCTATAGTATTTAGGCTATATTACTAACTTATTTGTGGATATTGATTGGCTATGATTATTTGATGTGTGAGATGTGATTTGGGTATGATTGCTGGAGCTCGGTTGACCAAGTGTCTCGGGGTCAATCACACAGGCAGTCAGACTGCTGGAGCTCGGTTGACTTAGTGTCTCGGGGCCAGTCTACTGTCTAAATGGATTAAGTGGATATCTTTGGATTAAGTGAGCCTGTATGGCTAGAGTGTTATCTAACACTGTTTTCGAGGTTGCGATATTCTAGGGTTCTATGTGATCCTTCATAAAAGATGATTTTCAGATAAAATATATAAATGATTTTTATTGCATTTGTGTGTAATTGTCTGTATATATATATTAGATATATACTGTTGACTGTATGCATTATCATTTAGTGTGTATGTATATATATTATAGTAATTCACTCAGTGAGGTCTGACTCCCCTCTGTTGACTATTTTTTAGGAGAGTCAACATCTTCAGACCTCAGTAGCAGGTCGATACGCCGGATTTCTTCCGCCCCGGCTTCTTTTTGTAAATTATTTACTTGAGTCTTATTTTTATAATCTAGACACTGCAGTAGTTGTGAATTAAAGTGTGGGATTTCATGTATTTTATTTAAAGAGATGTATTATATTGAAACTGGATTTGTACTGAAAGATTTTATATATATGTGATGAGATGAGATTTGATTTAAATCCAGTGATGAAAATGTTATTATTATATTTATGATTTTTATTTCCGCTGCATATAATATTATTATTGTTATTATTGCATGATTTATTTTATTTTTAGGCTTGCTACGGGTTCCAGATTCGAAAGAATTCTCGTTCCCTAGCGCCGGTCATGGCCCCTGTTTTGGGTCGTGACATAGGCCTCGGTCTCAGCGCAACTAAATAAATAAACGACAACACGAAATTAGAATAAATCTAATGAAATTCTAGAGACTCGATCTAGAATACTGGATATAGATAAGGAATAGGAATTCAATCAGATGTCATGTTTTACGAGAATTCTATAAAAAATTCAGTAAAACCTCCCCTGTAAAACAGACATCTCTCTACTCAGAAAGTAGAGCCGGTCCTGCAAGAAAGCACACTTCATAAATAAACAGTCATATAACCCCTCGGTCGGACTCCCAAACTACAATTTCACCGACCGAGATTTACAATTCATGAAATAAACACATAACACATTTAAATTCCAAAAATACCCTTAATATACCAAAATATAGCAAATTAGAGATTTAAAACACTAAAAATAATTATTTAACTGATAATTACCATAAAACCCTAATTTTATTAAAATATTATTAAAAATCAACAATTCTTGATAAATTCATAAATATTAGCCAAATTTCATTTTATAAATCCAAATTACATAATTAGTCCTAAAACATATTAAAAATCATTAAAAACTCATTTATTTACAAAAATAGTATATTGTATATAATTTGAAAATAATTTATGAAAAAATAGTTTTAATTAGTTAAAAATGTTAAATAATTTGTAAAAATCATTTTTATACCTCAAATAACTATTAAAATCAATTTAACTAAATTTTTAACCAATTTATCACCAAATTATCAAAATACCCCTAGTTATATATAATTTCACATAATTCACTATAATTATACAAAAATTCACTAAAAATTATATATTTACTCAAAAAATTAATTTCTCAACATATAATTCAATAAAATCAATAATTATACTCAATTAACCAATTAATTTTAACAAAATACTTAATTAACCTAATTTTCTAAAAATCACCTAAACTAAATAAATTCATAATAATTATAAAAAAATCACAAAAATTACAAATAAATTTCTAAAATTCATTTTAACACCTATAAACACCATAAATCATAATTTCATAATTTATTTAATTAATTTACGAAAATTAGAAAATATTAATAAAATAATCAAAAATTCACAAAAATCAAAATAATTCCCAAAAATTCCACAAAAATTATAGCATGTAGATTAAGTTAAGAGAATCAATATTTGTGAAGGAATTAATCCTAAATCTAACAAGAACTATCAAAAAAATCAAGAACTCAATAATGACCGAAATGGAAATAAGTTCAAACCTTCAACACCACTTAATTTCCAGCCAAAAGGAGCTTGAAATAGGAACCACCAGAGGTCAAGGAGTCAATGGAGACCGGCGGGGCACGAAATGGTGGCCGAAATAGGCTTGTCAACATTGGGTACAATTTCAGTTTCTTGGAATAAAATCGGCCAAAACTCGCTGGAAATGAAGCGAGAAAGTGGTGGAGGAGGCTTGGGATGGTGGTGGTTGGCTGGAAGGCACTCCGACGATGAGGGTGGAGCTTGGCAGCAGCGGTGATGGTGGTGGGATACGTCGGGAGCTTCGGAGAAGATGAGTGGCAGAATTTGTAATTTTGGCAAACTTCAATATATATATATATATATATATATATATATATATATATATATATATATAACTTTAACTATTATAATATATTATTATTATATTCAAAATAATTATACACCACATGTCACAAATATCAAACCAATTTTATATACATATACACATATATAAATAATACATATTAATTAAATAAAAATGTTTAATATATAATATTTACTTAATTAATATAGACCCTAAAATATTAAATATGTGTATATATATGCATGTATATGTATATATTTTAATACGACAATTAAAATCATACATGGACTCATGCAAATACATAAAACCGACCAATATAATTAATAATTATTTATTTAGGTTTTAATTTTTCCAAAAATAAAATTCTCTGAAAAATTTTACATAGAAATCTTAAAATAATTAAAAAATAACTTTAATAAATTACAATCTAATTAAATAATCAAATATATTTATCAAAATTATTAACACTGCATATCCCAATACAATTTAAAATTATTTAAAATCTCGGGATATTACATTATTACTGCAGATGTTTGATTTTTTGAGCATTTGTTGTTGGTAGTATTTTTGCAAAAGGTAGGATGTTGTGATCCTAATAATGAGTTTGAGCCCTTTCCATATGAGCTCCACAATATGGGATAGCAATTTAGTAAGGCTTTTTGAAATGATGGAAGATGGTTTTAAAGGACCAAATTTAGGTTTGCCCAATCTGAATTATGAGATGAGCATTTTGTAAATTAAGCGAAGGGTCAATGTTGCATTACTTCTGAAATAGAGGATAGTGTATGATGCTGGCTAGAATGTCTTGGAATTTCCTTTTAATTTATCCGTCTATGTGGCGGATATACTTGACTCTATTCTTGAATTTTCGTTGTTAGATATTCTTAGTATTGCCTTGCAATGTGTCTAATGTCTTTTGACAATCTCTGCATGTTATACCGAGTAAGATGATCAGAGTGTTCGATCATTTAGACTGATGGGTGCTTAAAGTAGCTTCTTCAATAAATACGTTTTCCTTATCTGTAATAATAGATAAAAGAATAATAGTTTTGAGACCGTATAATAAATCTCATTTAATGGTCAATCCTTATGTAATAAATATATCAAATATAGTTGATGTATATTTTGCATGAATAATAATCATGTATATATGGATGAGCATCTATGTGTGGATGTGTAAGCGTGCTTGTGTGACAAGCTATGAATATTCATATAAGAATAAATAAATAAATAAATAATATCAAGAGAAACTTATCTCCTGATATACTCTTGTCCCACCTTTGAATTCACGAATATTTATGTTCATTGTTTGCTTCAATTATTGCTTACTGACCTTATCTTTGAAGATGCTGCCTAAGTTTATGTGTATCCAATTGCATGAAAATATACTGCTTTGAAATTAATGTCTTGTTGTAGTGCTCGTCTCCTTTCTGAATAGATGAATATTTATGTTCCTTATCACTCAGTGATTGTCGATGTATTTGAAGGTCTTTCTATGATCTGTGGTGTTGATGTAATTTGACTATCCAAGAACGTCTATGCCGCTGTCTGAGTTTTAAGTATATTATACTCCTTGGCACCTTGTACTAATGTTGAATTTCGTTAAGTTTCATATGCAAATATTTCTAGATTCAATGCTTAAGGCTTGCTTGGATATCCATGGTTTTAATAACAGAGACTCGGATGCTTGGATTCTTTGATGCTCAGACTTGGATGTCCAGACTCTTTGATGCTTGGACTTGGATGCCCATAATTTTTTATGCTTTGACTTGGATACCCGGAATCTTCCATCCTTGCTTACTACTAAGAGTCTGAGTATCCATGAAATCAATGCTCGGACTTGGATGCCCAAACTCCTTGACGCTTGAACTTGGATGCCCGAAATCTTTGATGCTTGGACTTAGGTGCCTAGAACCCTTGATGCTCAGACTTAGATGCCTGGACTCCTTGATGCTCAAATTCTTAAATACGTAGTCCTAGATGCTCGAATATCTAAGTCTTTAGTAGACAGTACTCGAGTTGTTCGGATGCTCGGTGAATGTACATCGACATTTAATTACAACTTTGTAAGGCTTTATATAGTGTTCATCGGATGATGATTATTACTAATCTTAAGTGTTGAGAAGCCAGCACTCAATGGATGCCCAGAGCTTGGTAGGTACTCGTATCTTGAATATTGAAATGAATCCTGAACATAAATGAGAAATCTGATGTTTGAGCATAACCAAGTACCTGAGTGCCTGTTCCGAGTGTCCGACAATCTCCACATTTTAATACTTGGAAGCTCGATGCTTGAAATCTCAAGAAGTCAGTGTATGGTATTTGATGTTTGATTTTCACTTGATACTTGGTTTTAGTTTTGAGAACCATTCATTGAATACTCGCATTCTGATTCGGGTGCCTAACTGCTTTTAGGCTTCAATGCTCAGATGCCCAGCAAATACTTAGTAATTGAAGCTTGGTTTATAATTCAAGAGCACTATATATAAGGCCTCGATGCTTTTTAGTGCTTGGGCAACTTAGCATAACTCTATGCTCAATGAAGCCTTGATGGGTGCTCGATACTCGGTGTTCAGTTCTTAATCTGAGTGTCAACTTTCAACTCATCTTCTTAGTTCATCTGTTTCAAAACTTAGTAAGGCAACCTTCGAGATTTGTACATTTCATCATGATGTCATTTGAGTATGCCGGACTTTATCCATCAAGCTCAAGACGAGTTTCAAATAGAAATGGAACTCAGATAAGAATTATCCTTTATTTCAACGGTCAGTGATAAGAAGTTGCAAAACCCCGTGCTCGATTCTCTTGTTCTCTCAATACTCAGTACTCAGTTTTTAATATTCCATAGGTGTTGGATGCTTAAGGCTTGGCGATCGGTGGGTGCTCAATGTTTAGAACTCACTGTTTGATGGGTAATCCATATTAGGTGCTCAGAGCATAATGACTGATGGACATATTTAACTCCTTGGAATGCTCGATGCTCAGAGCCTATGTTTGGAGCTTTACGAAGGCAACCAATCATCTTCTGAGTTGTTCTTGATCAATAGACATGTTGTCGCTAATGGTTGTGTTAAGATCTTCATGCTCATCAATGAGGGTAGATGGACAAATCTTTAAGCCTCTACTGTGTTGATGACATGCATGTTGTAACAGTGACAAATTAAATAAGATACTTATAAAATAAGTAAGCATGTCTCGTCCTGAATATTGGTTTTACGGAATGATAGAATTTTGAAGCTAGGTTCTTGTAGGCAATAATAATCCGGAATTGAATTTGGTTTATTCCCACAGACGGTGCCACTTGATAACTTCGAATTGATATTTTGTTGATGGAGACTGCATGGATGAGGAGAATGAGTAAAGGGGCAGGGTTTTCCCCATAAACACTCCGAAGCTTAAGTCAATAATAGTATAAGGGAAAAATATAATAAAACGAATATGCATAATAGAATAGAGAACAGCGAATAAAGGAGTAAAGGATGATTGCTTGTGATGATGAGGTGATGAAATGATGTCTTAGTGATGTTGTATGATGAAAGCATGAATAATATAAGATGTCATAAGATGTATTTAGAGGAAAATGTATTGCTCAAACCTCTTAGGAATATGATTCATTAGTCTTGTAGGATTGCCTTCTTTGTAGAGTAATCTTTCTAATTGAAATAGACTTCCTTATTGAGCTTTCTTCTTATTCAAATAATCATCCTCTTTGGAGGAATATATCCCTTATTATAATAGGATACTAATATAAATTATCAATTCCTAACAAATTTTTAACACTTAGTTATTACGGACCCAAAAATTTATAAGAAAAAATTTGTAACGAGTATTTAATTTTCATACAAGGTTTAAGGTTAACAAAATTGCTTTGAGGAAAAAAAAGTCCAATTATTCACGAGTTTAGAAAATTGCTTTGCTCGTCATTAAACTTTGCAATTATTTACAAGTCAGTTCTACAAAATGTGGACAAATATTTTATAAATTTATCATTTTATTATAAAAAGGGGCGCATATATATATATATATATATATATATATATATATATATATATATATATATATATATAATGTAACTGATATATACCTTTTCTTACAATATTTCAGTATTTATAATTTTCATTTTTTACTACGAGTTGCGATTTACAATACTTCTCATTTTTATTCCTCATATAGTGTGGTTTTTATGTGATAAGAAAGAAGAAGAAAAATATAAAAAAATTTTTGTTCATATTTGTACTTGACTGAATGATTCCATCATAAACATTGAAGCTACTATTAAGTTAAAGTTCAAGGCCTAGGAAATCCATTGGGTTAAATGAAAAAGCAGTCATTTAACTTTATATTTATTGCAATTTGAATAATAAATTTTAATTTGTTTGTTTTTATTATTAAATTTTGATTTTATTTCAAAAAAGATATTATTAAAAAATTTTAATCCTTTAAATTTCTATAAAAATAATTTTAATCTCTCAATCTCTCTATCTTTTCAATTTAATTTAAAAATTATAAAAAATTTAAAAGTTTACTTCTTCTAAGCTTTAGTACCACTCAAAATAAGTATACTCTTATTAGGCAAAATCAAAATAATTTTCAAGTTTTTCATTATTTCATATAAATGTATAGAAATATGAACTTATTTGCAAAAAAAAAAATCTTTAACTCTGGATTTAAATAGTAATTTTGGATTGTTAAGGTACTAACAAATTTTTGAGTGACTGTTATGAAACTAAATAGAAATTTGGTATCTAAAAAGATACAAATTAAAATTTGGTAATTAAATTGAAACAAAGTTAAAGTTTAGTATTCTCCTATGTATTTGACTCGAAATGGATTAAAATAAAAATAATTAATTTTTTTATTATCAGAGGAGAGTGAGTATGATGAGGTGTTATAAATTTTATAATTTAAATTGTGCTAACATAAAATTATAAGATACTGAAATGTCATAAAAAAAATATAAACCTATAATAGTAATAAAACACTTAAACCACATTGCAATTATATGCATTTTCCTTCATAGTTTATATTATTTTAAGGGATTCTGCTACAGTGCAAACGTTTGTATCTATAAAAATGAAATTAAAACTGTTAGACTAGTTTTTATTTAATTATAACAATTTGTTATCCTTATATATCGATACTCATAATATGCATCAATGGTTAGGATTAAATAAGTATAAACCTAACGATTATAATTTTATTTGTATTGATACACGTGTTTTCACTTAATAATAACTTTATTTTAAAATCCATTAATCTCGTTTAGTACCCATCTAGCCCTTTTACGTTTTCTAAATTCAAACAACAAACACAATAAACTAACTAATTAATAGGCTTGTGATGCAGAGACCAAGTGGTTTGAGGGTAAGGCAAGGTCCTGGGTTTGAAACATGGCAATGCCAAGATTATTTCTTGGTCACTCCTACGGATAGGACTCACTCAGATGTACATAAGGTTTAGATTCTCCATCCCCTACTAACGCTAACACTAACAACTAATAATCATGATCCATTGGGTACTAACAAGCGACACTGATAAAAAAAATTGATCAATAAATCATATCAAAGCAACAACAAACAAAATTATTAATACATGTAATAAAAAAAAACTACATATAGTTGAAATTGTTAAATACTAATTTAACATAAACAAACTCCGAATTGTTAAGTATAATAGAAATTATAAATTAATATCCAAACAAGACAAAAAATAAGAAAATTTGGAATAAGTGTTTAAACTACCCCAAACGCAACTTAAGAAGAAGAGTAGAATATTTCGAATTGAAATAAGGCCAAGGTATTGGATTTAAAATCAAAACAACAAATTGGAATTGATACCCCACATGTATATATTCCTATTTAATTAAAAAACTTTATTTCCTATACAGGTTACTCAGAAAGGGAAGGCAGCCAAATCCATTTAAGGAAAGGATCTTGCCTCAAGAAGACTCCAAAATAAACAAGGAATACTCTCCTATTTGGTTTAGGATTCCTACCCCAGGAGAAATCCTACTCTTTTCAGGTTTAAGTATCATTATAAATAGGACCTCATATCCCTCATTCATTTTATTCTCTTATATTCTAATTGTTCTTGCTTTCTCTATCTAGTTTCTCTCTCTATTTTCTGACTTAGGCATCGGAGTGTTTATAGGGATCCTCCCCACCTCTCACTTTGCCCTTTGTTGATCACTTGCAAGATTCCAAGCTTAAAAGTTTCGAAAACAATTTATTAAGTGGTGCCGTCTGTGGAAACTCTTGGGAAAAGCCATTCGTATATCTACTAAATTAAGACATCGACATTATGACTTCCAACCCATCGCCAATCTCAACTCCTGAAACTCACATTAACCTCTAGACACCAATCTATCAACACCTCTCCCAACAGCAGTACTTCCAACAACTTTCCAGTATACCGAACCTTCATTCAAAAATACGCACTTACCTTTAGGAAATACCTAGGGGTGGCCAGCTTTGGACACCAACTTTCCATATTATGCTCCCTTGCAACACTATCACTGGCCAATACCTTCCATACCTTTTCCAAACCTAATAGATACACCAGTTGTAACTACGCCTAACCTGAACACTGTAACCCAAATACTCAACCTCACCCAAACCAACAAGGAAGTAATAATACAAGATATCCAAGCTCATATAGCCCTAATGTAACAATAGTTGAACACCTTAGTTCAAAGCGGCAACCCTAGGTCGACTCACATGGACAACAACACAACACCTTCGGAGATACCTGAGGCGAACAAAGGGACAAGTAAAGTTTCAGAAGGAGAATGTAGTTCAATAATTCCAGCTCTCGACGACTCAAAGTTAACTCAGAGGGTTGAAGAAGTTATACACAAAACCCGCATGAGACCAAGTGTAATAACCCAAATTTTTTTTAAATTTTTTTATATAATTAAATACTGAGGTTTGCAACGTTATTAATAATTTTTTTATCATATGTTGTTATTATTATTAAATTAAAAATTGTTATATTTAATTATAAAATTTAAAATTTTATTTGGAAACTATAAGTATATTTATTATTTCCATCTCATTTTATTTACATAGCATTATCATTATTGATTATTATTATTTACATAGCATTATTTTTTTTACTAGAGTTATTATTATTATTGTATTATATATTTTTGTATGTGTGTTGAGTGGGTGTATATATATATATATATATATTAAACCTACCAACCCCACCTCTTCTTTTTTTTTCCCATTTCCCACACCTCTCTTCCTTCTTCTTCTGTTGTCTCATTTCTTTCTTCCTCTTGTTGTCTTCATTTCCAGCAACCACCATCTACTTCTTTCTTCCTCTAACAGCATCAACGACAGCAACCACAATAAAAACAGCATCAACGACAACAACCACAACAAGAACAGTAAGGACAATAACATCAACGACTGCAGCAGCCCTCCCTGTCCTAGATTTCTATTTTAGGTTAGTTTAGTTGATTTTTTAGGTTAATTATTAGTTGTTTGTTAGTTATTGTGTTTATTTTAATTTTTAGTTAATTAATATAATTTTTGCTTAATTTATTTTTAATATTTGGTTAATTTTTGAGTTAATCTATATGTAATTTGTTGATTTTAAATTATTTTAGTTAATTTTAATTATGGGTATTTTTGAATATTTTAATAATATAAATTGTAATTTTTGTTAATTATGTTAATTAATTATTTGGGTTGAATATGGAGTTAATTAGTGTTAGTAAATTAAGTTAGTAATTTTTGTGTTAATAAAATTACTTTTAGTAAATTTATATTATTTTTGAGAAATTATTATGTTTATGTGAATATTATAATTTTGGGGTAATTATGTAATTTGGTTGAAAATATAGTTAAATTTCATATTTTAAATGGTTTTAGAATTTTATAGAGTATTAGAATAATTTTTATAAATTATTTACTATTTTTAACTAATTAATACTAATTTTTGAAAATTATATTCAAATAATATACTTTTTACTAATTAGGTGATTAAATGGATTTTTAATTATTTTTATTACATATTTAAGCTATTTAAGCTATTTGAATATATAAAAGTGAATTTTTACTATTTGATAGTGAATTATTAAAAAATTTGATTTTTATTAATATTATATTATTATTTGAGATTTTTATTTAATTATTGTGAAAATAATTATATTTGATATTTTATTATTTAAATATATTAAATTTTGGTATTTTGAGGATATTTATGGGATTTAATGATTTTTTTTATATATATTTATTATATTATTTGATTTTTGGTGAATTGTAAACTTCGATTGGGAAATTGTGCAGTTCAAAGTCTCAACTCGAGGTGTTGTGCAATTTGTGTTAGAAGTATGTTTTTTTTACAGGATCGACTTTATTTTTTAGTAGAGAGATGTTTGTTTTATAGAGGAGGTTCTGCCAAATTTTCGGTAGAATTCTCATAAAACGTGACATCGGGTTGATTCTGAGTTTATGTGTTTGTCTGGTTTTTGTATTTCTAAATCGAGTCTCTTTTAGAAGTATAAGTTAGATTTATTCTAATTTATTGTTATTTATTTTTTAGTTGCACCGAGATCGAGGTCTATAAGATCAAGCCCGTCGAGCCAATCTCGAGGAGAGCAGATATTGAGTATTCATGTTTTTAATATGTATTTATACATGAATTATTTTATTAAATGTTTTAATATATGCTAGGTATATTTCAACAAATATGCATGTTATATTTTCAATATACACTTAGGATATTTTTGGTATATTGATGGTTTATATTCTGTATATTTATGGTTGATTTTGGATTTATATAGCATATATATATACTTGAAATATATTTAGTATATTTTTTGTATATTTTTGGTATATATATGGTTTATTTCATTATTATGAATGTTATTATGTTTAATTATGCATTATTTATTTTCCCATATGTATATTCAATTTTAATTGAAGGATATCGATAGAACGTGCTACCTAGTGGGCAGCACTAGATCCATGTACGTATCGGTACGATAGATTTTATGGATTGAGTTATGAAATCACTTGAGGTGACATGTCTTGATTTTGAGATTTAATGTAATTGAATAGTGTGATTAGGGGAGCTCAATTGATCTAGTGTCTCGGGGCCAATCATACTGATAGTGAGACTACTAAAGCTCGGTTGACTTAGTGTTTTGGGGCCAGTCTACTATCCATAATGGAATAAGAGTATTAATTTGGAATTAAGTTGGTTTGTATGGCTAGAGAGATTTTTTTTTGAGATTGCGAATTGTTAGGGTTCTATTTAATCCTTCAATCAAATAAATATTTTTCAGCATTTATTATATATAAAAGTGATTTCAGCATCTGTGTGAAATGTTTATATATATATATATATATATATATATATATATACTAATGCTTGATTGCATATGACATTAGGAGGTGCATATATATATAATATAATAATTCACTCAATAAAGTTTGACTCCCCTCAGTTATTTATTTTATAAAAGATTCTTCTTCCTTAGACCTTCAGTAGTAGGCTCATATGTCAGACTTCTTCAGCCCCAGTTAGTTTATGTAAATTACTTATCTGACTTTTATTGTACTTTAGAAAACTGTAGTAGTAGTAATAGTACTTTATATCTATAGAATGTTGTTTTTAATGTCAGAGACTTTTCTCTGAATCTTGTATGCAAATATTTTATTTATTGATATGACATTAAGTATTTATTTTATATTTATTTAAGTTTTAAATTCTCATGTATTTTTATTTATTTATTGCATGCTTTTATTCTTTTAAGGCTTGCTACGGGTTCCGAATTCAAAAGAATTCTCATTCCCTAGCGTCGATCATGACTCCCATTTTGGGTCGTGACACCAAGGAAGGAAGATGAATGTATTATGGAAGGCATAACTCCTTTTATAAAAAGGATAATCTGACAAAGATCCCAACCAAGTTCAAAATCCCATAACTAGATCAATATAATGGGATCCGAGATCCCGTCAACCACATATCCTCATTTAGAACAAGAATATTGCTCCAGAATGTGAACAATGGAATCATGTGCAGGGTCGTCCCAAGCATACTCACAAAGAATGCCTAAAAATGGTTTCATCGGCTCCCAGAGAACTCCGTCACCTCCTTTGAGGATCTAGCAAAGAAGTTTCGTACCAAGTTCATCACTAACATTCCCCCTGCCAAAAATATCAGCGATCTTCAAATGTGCCGACAAGAGGTCGATGAGTCCCTACGAAGCTACCTCAATCTTTTCAACAAGGTAGCCATGCAGATCGAAAATCTTGTAGATGAAGTTGCTATAGAAGTTTTGAAAAATGGCACTAGACTCGAAAAGCTCAAAAATAAGATAATAATGAAAGAACTTGGCACTTTTGCGGAAGTAATGGCTATGGCGGTAAAAATGATAAAGATGGATGAAGATGGAAGGATGCGAAAGGCAGAAGAAAAACCACCAACCAAAGATAAAAGATCAAGATCCAGACGAGCAAGCTTCCCAAAAAAAATTTTAAAAGCCCAATAAGCAAACAGATATACTCCTCTAAATACCTCTAGATCCAGAATCCTTATGTGGATTAGGCAGAATGGCATAGGAATTACCCCAGTAAGAAGAATAAGCCCAAGCCAGAGAGCCATGCTGGATAAGGGACACTATTACCAGTATCACCGAGAAAATGGGCACGACACTGAGGCCTACAGAGAACTGAAGAATGTCATAGAAAGACTGGTGCAGATGGTAAACTCAATAATTTCACTAACACATCAAGAGGAATTAGGAATCCGAAGGCTCATGAGCATGATAGGCCAGAAACAAAGAAGGCTTGAAATGAGCCAGGCAGCATCATTAACATGATTATTAGAGGGGAAAATGTTAAGAAAAAACCTAAAAGGAGCAGCAGAGAAGGGCCAACCTTTAAGAAAAGAGAGATCTTATTTAATTCAGAAGACGGGTTGCATGTTCACTATCCCCACTATGATGCCCAGGTGATAAATGCATACATTAGCAATTATCTAGTAAAGATGTTATTGGTTGATAACGGAAGTGCCATCAACGTATTATTTTAGAATGCTTACAAAGCCATGGGAGGCTCCATCACTAACCTGAAAGCCATCCAGAATCCCATTACAAGCTTCTGTGGAGGAACCATACAACCAATGAGAATTGTAGAGTTAAATCTAGAATTTAGAAATTGGGATGATGAAGAGACAAAAGTCATTAAAGCTCTATTCAATGTGGTGGATCTCCCACTGGCATGCAATGGAATCCTAGGACGACCAGTGCTATATAAAGTAGATGCAGTCATAAGCATCTGACACCTAATTATGAAGATTCCAGTTGAGAGCGGAACTCTCACTATCCGCAGAGATCAGCACATGGCCAGAAAGTGTTACCAGATAGCAATAAAGCCTCAGATAGAGGTCTTCCCCCTAGAAACGCGGGAAATAAAGAAGCAAAGTGTTGGACTACAACCAATCGATAACACTGAAACATTACAAATTGCTGATAAGAAAGCAGTGAGGATCGACAATGAGTTGACACCAAGTAAGGAATAAGGGAAGTCCAAACTAGGCACTCGGAAGACTTTGCTTCTCAGGCATTCGAAATAACAGGGGTAGATCCCCAAGTTGCATGTCATAGCTTGAACATCAGACCTGGGGTGAAGCTAGTAATTCAAAAGAAAAGAACCTTTGCATATGAGAGGCAGAAGATAATCACTGAGGAAACGAAGAAGTTGTTAGAAGTAGGGTTTATCAAAGAAGCTACTCACCCAAAATGGGTGGCCAATATGGTACTAGTCAAGAAATCAAACAGAAAATATAGGATATGTGTGAACTATACTAACCTTAACCGAGCATGCCCCAAGGACAACTAACCATTACCTACAATTAACTAGTTAGTAGACTCCATTGCCAGTCATGGTCTATATAGTTTTATTGATGCAACATAAGGATATCACGAGATACAAATGAAGAGGGAAGACCAATAGAAGACATCCTTCATCACCCATGAAGATTTTTACTGCTACAAGGTGATGCCCTTCGGACTAAAGAATGTCGGAGCAATATATCAGAGAATGATGAACCATGTACTTTGGGATTAGATTGGGAAAAATATGGAAGTATACATGGATGACATAATTATCAAGAGCAAGCATGCAGAGCAACACCCAAGGAATCTGGATCAAGTCCCCCAATTGCTGAGCAAGTCTAAGATCAAGCTGATTCCAGAATTATGCATCTTCATAATCAAAGCAGGCAAATTCCTGGGATTCATAATATCCCATTGAGGTATTGAGGCCAACTTAGAGAAAATGGAGGCCATTCTCAACATGAAAGCTCCAAAGACTATCCATAAGTTCCAAAAGCTAAATGGCAGGATCACGGCTTTGGGATGTTTCATCTCCTGCTCGGCTAGACGGTGCCTACTATTATTCCGAGCTTTAAAAAATTCCAATAAATTTTTTTAGAATAAAGACTGCCAAAAAACTTTTGAAGATGTTAAAAAACTCCTATCCTCACCACCTCTACTCAGCAAGCCGGTTCCAGAGGAAACACTGTACTTATACCTCTTAATAGGTCAAGAATGCATAGCTTCAGTGTTAGTAAGGGAAGAAGAGAGCTAGCAAAATCTAGTATACTACATCAGCAAAATACTCTGAGGATCCGAGGTTCAGTACCCGACGCTGGATAAACTAGCCATGGTCATTGTCCATGCATCGTAAAAGCTCAAACATTACTTCCAGGCTCATCCCACTATTATCAGATCCCGCTTCCCCTTTCGAAAAATCTTACAAAGGCTTGAGACTTCAAGCAGATTAGTTCAATAGTCAATATTACTTAGAGAATTCAACATCAACTATGAGCCCCGTTAGTAGGTGAAAGCTTGTAATATCCCATTTTTTTAAACATTTTAATATATATATATATATCTTTGATATTTTTATGAGTTGATATTTACTTAAAGCTTATTTTAATTGTTTATATTATTTTAAGTGCTTTACGTAAAATTTTCCCAAGAATTTTATTTTCGGGAGAATTAATACGTAAATAATTTAATATTAATTATTTTAAACAATTTTACGAACTTGCATGAACTCATATATATTTTTAAAGTACTAAATAGAGTGTATATATGTGTATATATTTAAATTAAACTAGGGTTTAATTAATTACCCTAATTTTTATTATTTATTATTTAGTTTTAATATTATTTAATTATTTTTAAGTGTATAAAATTATTAATATATTAAATTATATGTGTGTGGAGTATATTTAATGTGTGTGGGAGTTTATATTACTATAATATATAGTGTGATTATATATATATACATATATACATAATATATAGTTGAAAAATCAAAGTTTGCCAAAATTACCAAACTACCCCTCCTTCCTCCTTCCTCTTTTCAATCGTCCCCTTCTTCCTCCGGTCGCTGCCATGCTGTTTCTTCACCGTCGGTGTACCTCCTGGTGTGCCACCTTCTTCCTCAACCTTCCTCGCCACCTGCTGCAGCTGTTTCCGGTGTTAGGAAGCTCGTTTTGGTCGGGGAAGCCGAAACTCTTCTCATCGTCAATCAAGCCGATTTCGGCCACCGTTTTCGACACTTTTGGTCTCTATCTTCTCCTTGAGCTCCGGTGAGTGTGATTCCAAGCTTTGTTTCACTTAATATGGTCTAGATTTTCCTAGGTTTCGATTTTGCAATTTCGGCCTATTAGGGTTTTCAATTTTTTTTGAGCTTCAATTGATTGATTCATGAAAAATTCCTTCACCAATGTTGTTCCCCTTAGCTTAATATTAATGAATGATTTTTTTTTTGGAATTTTTGGAATTTATTTTGATTTTTGGGTATTTTTGAATATTTTATTATTATTTTCTAATTTTCGAAAATTAATTAATTAAATTATGAAATTGTGTTTTATGATAAATATAGGTGTTTAAATGAATTATAGAAATTTATTTGTAATTTTTGTGAATTTTTATGTATTTATTTTGAATTTAATTAGTTTATGTAATTTTGAGAAAATATGGTTAATTGTGTTTTTAATTGAAATTAATTGGTTAATTAAGTTTATTTAGTGATATTATTGAAAAATATGTTGAGAAAATTAATTTTGTGCAATTATATTATTTTTGGTGAATTTTTGAATTAATTTTAGTATATTTATATATATAGGGGTATTTTGGTAATTTTACCCTAAATTGGCTAAAAATGTAATTAAATTGGTTTTAATAGTTATTTAGGGTATGAAAATGATTTCTACAAATTATTTAGTATTTTTAACTAATTAAAACTATTTTTCGTAAATTATTTTCAATTATATATATAATATACGATTTTTCCTAATTAAATGAGTTTTTATCAGTTTTTACTGTGTTTTAGGGTTAATTAAGTAATTTCAACTTATAAAATGTATTTTTATTATATAAGGGTATTTTCAGTAGTTTGTATATACTCTGTGAATTGTGGATCTCGGTCGGTGATCTGTAGTTTGGAGTCCGACCGAGGGGTTGTAATTGTGATCCTGTGTCTATTTTTTTTTGAAGTGTGTTTCTTTGCAGGACCGGCTCTACTCTTTGAGTAGAGAGATGTCCGTTTTACAGGGGAGGTTCTGCTGAATTTTCAGTAGAATTCTCGTAAAACATGACGTCCGGTCGAACTCTAATTCTGATTCTGTCTCTAGTATTCTAGATCGAGTCTTTAGAACTTCTGTAGATTTGTTCTGATTCTTGTCATTTTTGTTTGTTTAGTTGCACCGAGACCGAGGCCTAATGGACCAAGCCCATCGGATCCATCTCGAGGAACGCAATAATTTGTGAGTTACTATTATATATATATATATATATATATATGCTCTAGGGTGAATGATTTTATAAATCTATGTTTTATTTTCACTAAAAATGCATAATGGTATTAATTAATACTTAAGTTTATTTTTTAGTTTACTTTTGGTTTATTTTTGGTTTATTTTTGGAATATTTTAAATTATATGCATGTGTTGTTAATGAATTATGTTTAAAAATGTTTCTGAACATATTTCTAGTTTATTTCGTAATTTAATTGGATTTATTTGACGTATATATGCTCGAAGTATACCTGGTTTACTTTTGGTATATTTCTAGTATATATATGGTTTATGTTGCTATTTTATTTAAAGTCATGCATCATTTATTTTTATGAATGTATGTTTTATATTTCAATGAAGGATATTGATAGAACGTGCTACCTAGTGGGAAGTACTAGGACCAAGTACGTACCGGTACGCTGATAGAATTTAGGCTAAATTACTAACCTATTTGTGGATTATGACTTGATTGATATGATTTGATGTGTGAGAAAGGATTTGGGTGTAATATCCCTTATTTTTAAATATTTTTACACTGTATCGGGATATGCAGTGTTAATAATTTTTGTATATATATATTGATATTTTTACGAGTTGATATAAATTTAAAACCTATTTTAATTATTATGTATTAGTTTAAGTGCTTTACGTAAAATTTTCCCGAGACTTGCATTTTCGGGAAAATTTTCACGTAAATAATTTACTAATAATTATTTTAAATATATTTACGGACTTGCATGAACTCATACATATTTTTAAAATATTAAACACCGTACATGTGTGTAATTATTTATCTAATTAGGGTTTAATTAATTACCCTAATATTTTATTATTTGTTTATTAATTTTATTGTTATTTAATTATTTTAATTATTATTAAATTTTAAATTATTATAATAATGTGTGGTGTGTGATTTTTCCCAAATATTTTATTAAAATTATTTTTTTCTTTTTCTTTTCTTTTCTTCTTCTTCCTTCTTCTTCCCGAGCCCGTCCCTTCTCCCCCTCCCGCTGCAAATCCCGACCACCTACCATCGGTGTGCCACCAGCAGCTCCGCCCTCCCCAGCCAACTGCTCCGCCGCCCCTAGCCTCCTTCCCCGGCACCGACTAGCTTCTTTTCCTCCATTTTTGGTCGAAAGTTGCATTTCTTCACACCTCGCGATTCCGGTCACCATTTTCAACACCACTGGTCTCTTTCTTCTCCTTGAGCTCTGGTGAGTGTGATTCTAGCTTTGGTTTGAGCTTAAATGGTCTTGATTTGCTTAGGTTTCAAATTTTAGATTTCAGCCATATTAGGGTTTTTGATTTTTTTTGAACTTCTAATTGTTTGATTCATGAAAAGTCCCTTAACAAATGTTGATCCTAGTAGCTTAATCTTCATGTGTGAATTTTTGTAGAATTTTTGGAGATTATTTTGATTTTTGGGTATTTTTGAATATTTTAATATTATTTTCTAATTTTCGGAAATTAATTAATTAAATTATGAAATTGTGTTTTATGATAATTATATGTGTTGAAATGAATTATAGGAATTTATTTGGAATTTTTATGAATTTCTATGTTTTTATTTTGAATTATTTAGGTTTATGTAATTTTGAGAAAATTAGGTTAATTGTGTTTTTAATTGAAATTTATTGGTAAATTGAGTTTAATTATTGATATTATTGATAAATATATTGAGAAAATTAATTTTGGATAATTATACTATTTTTGGTGAATTTTTGAAGTAATTATAGTATATTTATATATATAAGGGCATTTTGGTAATTTTACACAAAATTGGCTAAAAATGTAATTTAATTAGTTTTAATAGTTATTTAAGGTATAAAAATGATTTCTACAAATTATTTGGTATTTTTAACTAATTAAAACTATTTTTCGTGAATTATTTTCAATTATATATATATAATACGGTTTTACTAATAAAATGAGTTTTTATCGATTTTTAATGTGTTTTAAGGTTAATTATGTAATTTATACGTATAAAATGAATTTCTATGATATAAGGGTATTTTTGGTATTTCTGAAATCATTTTGTGATTGTGGACCCCGGTCGGTAGACTGTAGTTTGGAGTCCGATCGAGGGGTTGTGGATGAGTTATTGTGCCTGTTTTTCGAAGTGTGTTTCTTTGCATGGTCGGCTCTACTCTTTAAGTAGAGAGATTTCCGTTTTACAGGGGAGGTTCTACCGAATTTTCGGTAGAATTCTCGTAAAACATGATGTCCGGTCGAACCCTAATCTCGATTATGTGTTTAATATTCTAGATCGAGTTCTAGGATTTCTCTGTTAGGTTTATTCTGATTTATGTCGTTATTGTTTGTCTAGTTGCGCTGAGACCGAGGCCTAGTGGACCAGGCCCATCGGATCCATCTCGAGGAGCGCACTAAGTGTGAGTTACTATTTTATATTTATGTGCTTTAGGATGCATGATTTTAGAAATATATGTTTTATTTTGATTAAATATGCACAAATAACGTGATTAGTATTTAAGTATATTTTTGGTTTATATTAAATTATATGCATGTTTTATTAATAAATTATATTTAAAATGTTTCTAAATATATTTCTAGCTTAATTTGTAATTTGATTGAATTCATTTGATGTATATATACTCAAAATATACCTGGTTTACTTTTGGTATATTTCCAGTATATATATGTGGTATATAATGTTATTTTATTTAAATTCATGCATCATTTATTTGTGAATGAATGTTTTATATTATTAATGAAGGATATCAATAGAACATGCTATCTAGTGGGCAACACTAGGATCGAGTACGTACCGATGCACTTATAGCAGATAGGCTATATTACTAACCTATTTGTGGATATTGATTGGTTATGAATATTTGATGTGTGAGATGTGATTTGGGTGTGATTGTTGGAGCTCGGTTGACCAAGTGTCTCAGGGCCAATCACACTGGCAGTCAGACTGCTGGAGCTCGGTTGACTTAGTGTCTCAGGCAAGTCTACTGTCTAAATGGATTAAGTGGACATATTTGGAATAAGTGAGCATGTATGGCTAGAGTGTTTTCTAACACTGTTTTGAGGTTACGATATCATAGGGTTCTATTTGATCCTTCATAAACGATGATTTTCAATAAAATATATAAAATAAATTTCTTGCATCTATGTGTATTTGCCTGTATATATACATATTATATATACTTTTGACTATGTGCATTGGCATTTAGTATGCATGTATATATATTATAGTAATTCACTCAGTGAGGTCTGACTCCCCTCCGTTGACTATTTGTCAGGAGAGTCATCATCTTCAGACCTCAGTAGCAGGCCTGTACGCCAGATTTCTTCCGTCCCGGCTTCTTTGTGTAAACTGCTTCTCTGAGTTTTGGGTTTATTTTATCTAGACACTACAGTAGTCATTAAATATTTAAAGAGATGTTGTATTATGTATTTGAACTGGATTTGTATTAAAAGATTTATATATATATATGAGATGAGTATTTAATTTAAATCCAGTTGGTGGAAATGCTATTGTGATATTTATGATTTTTATTTCCGCTGCATTTAATATTGTTATTATTACTATTGCATATTTATTTTATTTTTTGGCTTGCTACGGGTTTCGGATTCGAAAGAATTCCCGTTCCCTAGCACCGGTCATGGCCCTGTTTTGGGTCATGACAAAGTTGGTATCAGAGCGGAGTTCTGTGTCAGGGCTTAGTTGTGTGTGTTGTGGCCCTAGTTTTTAAAGTTGTGTTTTCTTTTGTAACTACTGCAATGAATTAGGTTCGAGTATGTCTTGATAAGTATTCCTTGCTTTAGTTTTCTGCGTTATTCCTCCGTTGTCTGTTTTTTCTGAATCTTTCCACTTCTCTTTTCAGTATGAGGAGGCGAGCACGTGTCGCTCCACCGGTCGTTGAGGCCGAGGATGATGAGTGTTTTCAGGATGAGGTTTTACCTCCTGAGCAGCCAATTAGACATAGAGGTCGTGGCAGAGGTAGACCTCGAGGAGCGGCAGGTCGCTGTAGGTAGAGAGAGTTACAGGACGAGGAGCCTGTTGAGCCTGAATTTGATGTTCCTATACCTCCAGTTGTTCCGCCTGTTTAGCCTACCTATCAGCAGGGTATGTCTGACCTTGAGGCAGCTTTGTTCTATGCTCGAGTTGGCAGGATTGCATTTGATGGGACTTCCGATCCGTTAGACTTTCTGCACGCGATCGAGACTCGTACTCGAACTGCTCACACCGAGTATCAGCGGATCATGATCATTGAGTTGTCTGTCGAGGGACCAGCCTTAGACTGGTTTATTCAGATGATCCAGCCTTACATGATGACGATGACCTGGGCTCAGTTCAGAGAGCGATTTATGAGGAGATTCTATCCAAAGCCGCTTCGTTTGAGCTATCATCTCCGACTGACCAGTATTTCTCGTGGTGATCGATCTGTAGAGGAGTACACCCGAGAGTTTCTTCGTCTAGGTAGATATGCAGAGGATCTGATGCGAGATCAGTATTTTGCAGTCACTACCTACGTTACTGGTTTAGGTTCAGCTTTTGTTGTTATGCCTACAGCAGGCCTTATTCTTGAGTCTATGATTGAGTTAGCCAAGGAGATTGAGCTGAGGTTAGTTAGGTAGGGAGCGATACCTGATTACTACCAGCTAGGAGTTTAGTCGAGTGGATTGCAGGCTACACCATACTCGAGTTTTCATGTTGGTTCGAGTAGTCAGCAGCAAGGTCCGACTCAGTAGAGTCAGAGACAGCAGCAGCGAGTGCATTGGAGCAGTAGACATGGCCATGGAGGTCAGCGTAGATCGTTCAGATTTGGGTCAGGTGCTTCGAGCAGCAGCAGTGGTCGTAGTTCTGGATCAGCCGCCAGTGTATGCCAAACCTGTGGTAGAGTCCATCAGGGACCGTGTTATCTGACACCACTGACATGTTTCAGATGCAAATAGGACATTTTGCCAGATCGTGTCCTTACTCCGGGTATCAACAGCCGTAAATTCCGTGATTCCCACAGCAGTCGATTGCTAGTGCTGCACCCGTGACATTTCAGTTACCTCCAGTCCAGCATCAGAGTTCCACTCAGTTTGTTCCATAGCAGAGTCATGGTAGAGGTACTAGAGGAGGTGCCAGAGGTGTTGGCCAGGCTTCTACCAGTCAGCAGGGAGGTCGAGGACAGACCAGAGTTTTTCATCTCACTCAACAGGATGCTCAGGCATCTAATGCAGTCGTGGCAGGTATTGTTTCTGTTTGTTACCTAGACGCTTGGGTTTTTTTTGATCCGGGTGCCACGCATTTGTTTGTTTCTCCTGTTTTGCTTCTAAGTCTTTTTGGCAAGCTTTGAGGATGGCTTTTCCTTTGTTTGTTGCCACTCCTCTGAGCGATTCTTTGGACATCGATGTTGTTCTTTCTAGTTGTCCAGTTCTCGTGGGAGGTAGAGAATTACCCGCTGATTTGATTTTGTTGGATGTGATGGAGTTTGATGTTATTCTGGGAATGGATTGGTTATCTCAGCACTATGCCATGGTAGATTGCAGGAATAAAGAGGTGACTTTCAGAATTCCTGATGAAGAAGATTTTAAGTTTGTGGGTGATAGGAGTTCAGCACCTCAGAATCTTATTTCTGCTATTACGACTAGGAAGTTGTTGAGGAAAGGTTATCAGGGATATTTGGCATTGGTCAGGGATACTTCAGTGGAGAAGTTGTCACTCACAGATGTTCCTGTTGCTTGTGAGTTTCCTGATGTTTTTCCCGAGGAGTTGCCAGGTTTACCACCTCACAGAGAGATTAAGTTCTGTATAGATGTGGTACCAGGTATTACTCCTATATCTATGCCACCCTACAGAATGGCTCCTATAGAGTTGAAAGAGTTGAAGGAGCAGTTGCAAGAGTTGTTGGATAAAGGTTTCATCAGACATAGTGTTTCTCCTTGGGGTGCACCAGTCCTGTTTATGAAGAAGAAGGATGGTACCCTGAGATTGTGCATTAACTACAGAGAACTGAACAAGGTGACAGTGAAGAACAAGTAACCCCTCCCGAGGATAGATGACTTGTTTGATCAGCTACAGGGTGCACAGTTCTTTTCTAAGATTAACTTGAGGTCGGGTTATCATCAGCTACGGATTAGTGAAGCCGATGTTCCTAAGACGGCATTTCGCACTCGATATGGTCATTATGAGTTTCTGGTGATGTCTTTTGGTTTGACTAATGCACCAGTAGCTTTTATGGACCTGATGAATATGGTATTCAGACCATATGTGGATCAGTTTATGGTAGTCTTCATTGATGATATATTGGTTTATTCTAAGAGTATGGAGGAGCATGTATATCACTTGAGGACTGTACTGAAGACATTGAGAGATCATCAGCTTTATGCTAAATTCTCAAAGTGTGATTTCTGGATGGAGAGTGTTTCTTTTCTCAGACACGTAGTGTCTAAATAAAGTATCCAGGTTGATCCACAGAAGATTGAGGCAGTGTCTGAGTGGCCTAGACCGACTTTTATTATAGAGATTCGGAGTTTTCTGGGTTTAGCCGGGTATTATAGGCGGTTTGTGCAGGATTTTTCTAGAATAGCAGCCCCTATGACTCGCTTGACTCAGAAGAATGTTAGATTCGAGTGGTCAGAAGCTTGTGAGAACAGTTTTCAATTATTGAAGGAGAAGTTGACCACAGCGCCAGTATTAGCTTTGCCTAATAGTGTGGATAAGTTCACAGTTTATTGTGATGCCTCTAGAGTTGGCCTTGGTTGTGTGTTGATGCAGTATGGAAAGGTGATAGCCTATGCTTCGAGGCAGTTAAAGAAGCACGAGCAGAACTATCCTACACATGACCTTGAGATGGCTGCAGTGATCTTTGCTTTGAAGATTTGGAGACATTATTTGTACGGGGTGACTTGTGAGATATTTACTGATCACAAGAGCCTTAAGTACATTTTCCAACAGAGAGATTTGAATCTGAGGCAGAGGAGATGGTTGGAATTGTTGAAGGATTATGATTGCGAGATCTTATATCATCCCGGTAAGGCTAATGTGGTAGCAGATGCCTTGAGTAGAAAGTCCTCAGGCAGTCTTGCTCACATCAGTATTGAGAGGAGACCATTGATCCAGGAATTACATCTGTTGGTGGATCAAGGTCTAATGATGAAGCTTAGTAGATCTGATGGACTACTAGCTCAATTTAAAGTACAATCTGTATTGAGGGATAGGATTAAAGTAGCTCAGAGCCGAGATCCTATTCTGGAAGAGCTTGCAAAGAATGTAAGAGCAGGGAAGTTCACTGATTTCACACTCGATGATGACAGTGTGTTGTGGATCACTGGTAGATTGTGTGTTCCTGATGTGGATTATTTGAGAGAAGAGATCCTAGAGGAAGCACATTCTACAGCTTACAATGTTCATCCGGGTGTTACTAAGATGTACCACAGTATCAAAGATTTATACTGGTGGGATGGATTGAAGAAAGATGTCACTGATTATGTTGCTAAGTGTCTGACGTGTCAGCAAGTGAAAGCTAAACATCAGAAGCCTTCTGGGAAGCTTCAGCCTCTTCCTATTCCCGAGTGGAAGTGGGAAAGGATAGCTATGGATTTTGTGGTAGGTTTACCTCGTTTGAAGGATGGATACGATTCCATCTGGGTGATTGTAGACAGGTTGACAAAGTCTGCACATTTCTTGCCTGTGAAAGCCACTTATTTAGTTGCCAGATTGGCGAAGTTGTATGTGAAGCATATTGTATGCCTTCATGGAGTACCTGTGTCCATTGTGTCAGATAGAGGTTCGGTGTTTACTTCTCATTTTTGGCAGAAGTTGTAGGAAGCGATGGGCATTAGGTTAGACTTCAGTACTGCTTTTCATCCTCAGACAGATGGTCAGTTTGAGAGGATGATCCAAACATTGGAAGATATGTTGAGGATGTGTGTCCTGGATTTGGGAGGTAGCTGGGATGATCATTTGCCACTCGTTTGTTTGCATATAATAATAGCTACCATAGCAGTATTGGCATGGCACCGTACGAGGCGTTATATGGAAGGAAGTGTAGATCCCCTTTGAGTTGGGATGAGATTGGTGAGAGAGCTTTGACTGGACCTGAGATGGTTCAGGATGCTGCAGAGAAAGTCACCGTGATTAAGCGAAGATTAGAGACCGCAGTTAGCAGACAGAAGAGTTATGCGGATCTTAAGCGCAGAGATGTGGAGTTTCAGGTTGGAGATTTTGTTTTTTTAAAGGTATCTCCGATGAAGGGTGTGATGAGATTTGGTAAGAAAGGTAATTTAGCACCGAGATATATCAGACCGTTTGAGATTCTAGAGAGAGTTGGCACTGTTGCATATTGGTTGGATTTGCCTCCGAGTATGTCACAGGTGCATCCAGTATTTCATATCTCGATGTTGAGGAAGTATATCTCATACCCTTCACATGTGTTGCAGCCTGACAGTGTAGAAGTGAGTGAAGATTTGACGTTTGTGGAATAACCTGTGGCGATTGTTGACTATCAAGTTCGACAGTTGCGTTTGAAACAGATTCCGATGGTCAAGGTTCTGTGGAGTAGCAATAGAGTCGAGGAGCATACGTGGGAGACTAAAGTTGAGATGCGAGCTTCTTACCCGTATCTCTTTCCTTCCTGATCCTGTAATCTTTTCTTTCTGAAATTCGGGGACGAATTCTTATAAGGGGGGAAGACTATAATATCCTGTATTTTAAAATATTTTTACACTGTATCGGGATATGCAGTGTTAATAATTTTTGTATATATATATTGATATTTTTACGAGTTGATATGAATTTAAAACTTATTTTAATTATTGTGTATTAGTTTAAGTGCTTTACGTAAAATTTTCCCGGGACTTGTATTTTCGGGGAAATTTTCACGTAAATAATTTACTAATAATTATTTTAAATATATTTACGGACTTGCATGAACCCATACATATTTTTAAAATATTAAACACCGTATATGTGTGTAATTATTTATCTAATTAGGGTTTAATAATTACCCTAATATTTTATTATTTGTTTATTAATTTTATTGTTATTTAATTATTTTAATTATTATTAAATTTTAAATTATTATAATAATGTGTGGTGTGTGATTTTTCCCAAATATTTTATTAAAATTATTTTTTTCTTTTTCTTTTCTTTTCTTCTTCTTCTTCCCGAGCCCGTCCCTTCTCCCCCTCCCGCGGCAAATCCCGACCACCTACCATCGGTGTGCCACCAGCAGCTCCGCCCTCCCCAGCCAACTGCTCTGCCGCCCTTAGCCTCCTTCCCCGACGCCGGCTAGCTTCTTTTCCTCCATTTTTGGTCGAAAGTTGCATTTCTTCACACCTCGCGATTCCGGCCACCATTTTCGATACCGCTGGTCTCTTTCTTCTCCTTGAGCTCTAGTGAGTGTGATTCTAGCTTTGGTTTGAGCTTAAATGGTCTTGATTTGCTTAGGTTTCAAATTTTAGAATTCGGCCATATTAGGATTTTTGATTTTTTTTGAACTTCTAATTGTTTGATTCATGAAAATTCCCTTAACAAATGTTGATCCTAGTAGCTTAATCTTCATGTGTAAATTTTTGTAGAATTTTTGGAGATTATTTTGATTTTTGGGTATTTTTGAATATTTTAATATTATTTTCTAATTTTTGGAAATTAATTAATTAAATTATGAAATTGTGTTTTATGATAATTATAGGTGTTGAAATGAATTATAGGAATTTATTTGGAATTTTTATGAATTTCTATGTATTTATTTTGAATTATTTAGGTTTATGTAATTTTGAGAAAATTAGGTTAATTGTGTTTTTAATTGAAATTTATTGGTAAATTGAGTTTAATTATTGATATTATTGATAAATATGTTGAGAAAATTAATTTTGGATAATTATACTATTTTTGATGAATTTTTGAAGTAATTATAGTATATTTATATATATAAGGGCATTTTGGTAATTTTACACAAAATTGGCTAAAAATGTAATTTAATTGGTTTTAATAGTTATTTAAGGTATAAAAATGATTTCTACAAATTATTTGGTATTTTTAACTAATTAAAACTATTTTTCGTGAATTATTTTCAATTATATATATATAATACGGTTTTACTAATAAAATGAGTTTTTATCGGTTTTTAATGTGTTTTAAGGTTAATTATGTAACTTCTACGTATAAAATGAATTTCTATGATATAAGGGTATTTTTGGTATTTCTGAAATCGTTCTGTGATTGTGGATCCCGGTCGGTAGACTGTAGTTTGGAGTCCGACCGAGGGGTTGTGGATGAGTTATTGTGCCTGTTTAAAAGTGTGTTTCTTTGCATGGTTGGCTCTACTCTTTGAGTAGAGAGATTTCCATTTTACAGGGGAGGTTCTACCGAATTTTTGGTAGAATTCTCGTAAAACGTGATGTCCGGTCGAACCCTAATCTCGATTCTGTGTTTAATATTCTAGATCGAGTTCTAGGATTTTTCTATTAGGTTTATTCTGATTTCTGTCGTTATTGTTTGTCTAGTTGCGCCGAGACTGAGGCCTAGTGGACCAGGCCCATCGGATCCATCTCGAGGAGCACACTAAGTGTGAGTTACTATTTTATATATATGTGCTTTAGGATGCATGATTTTAGAAATATATGTTTTATTTTGATTAAATATGCACAAATAACGTGATTAGTATTTAAGTATATTTTTGGTTTATTTTTGGTATATATTAAATTATATGCATGTTTTATTAATAAATTATATTTAAAATGTTTCTAAATATATTTCTAGCTTAATTTGTAATTTGATTGAATTCATTTGACGTATATATACTCGAAATATACCTGGTTTACTTTTGGTATATTTCCAATATATATATATGGTATATAATGTTATTTTATTTAAATTCATGCATCATTTATTTGTGAATGAATGTTTTATATTATTAATGAAGGATATCAATAGAACGTGCTACCTAGTGGGCAGCACTAGGACCGAATACGTACCGGTGCGCTTATAGCAGATAGGCTATATTACTAACCTATTTGTAGATATTGATTGGTTATGAATATTTGATGTGTGAGATGTGATTTGGGTGTGATTGCTGGAGCTCGGTTGACCAAGTGTCTCAGGGCCAATCACACTGGCAGTCAGACTGCTGAAGCTCGGTTGACTTAGTTTCTCAGGGCGAGTCTACTGTCTAAATGGATTAAGTGGACATATTTGGAATAAGTGAGCATGTATGGCTAGTGTTTTCTAACACTGTTTTGAGGTTGCGATATCATAAGGTTCTATTTGATCCTTCATAAACGATGATTTTCAGTAAAATATATAAAATGAATTTCTTGCATTTGTGTGTATTTGCCTGTATATATACATATTATATATACTTTTGACTGTGTGCATTGGCATTTAGTATGCATGTATATATATTATAGTAATTCACTCAGTGAGGTCTAACTCCCCTCCGTTGACTATTTTTCAGGAGAGTCATCATCTTCAGACCTCAGTAGCAGGCCTGTACGCCGGATTTCTTCCACCCCGGCTTCTTTGTGTAAACTGCTTCTCTGAGTTTTGGGTTTATTTTATCTAGACACTGCAGTAGTCATTAAATATTTAAAGAGATGTTGTATTATGTATTTGAACTGGATTTGTATTAAAAGATTTATATATATATATGAGATGAGTATTTAATTTAAATCCAGTTGGTGGAAATGCTATTGTTATATTTATGATTTTTATTTCCGCTGCATTTAATATTGTTATTATTATTATTGCATGTTTATTTTATTTTTTGGCTTGCTACGGGTTCCGGATTCGAAAGAATTCCCGTTCCCTAGCGTCGGTCATGGCCCTGTTTTGGGTCGTGACATTGGGAGTGTGATTGCTAAAGCTCAGTTGACCAAGTGTCTCGGGGCCAATCACACTGATAGTCAGACTGCTGGAGCTCGGTTGACTTAGTGTCTCGGGGCCAGTCTACTGTCCAAATGGAATAAGTGAATATATTGGAATAAGTGAGCCTGTATGGCTAGAGTGTTGTCTAACACTATTTTGAGGTTGCGATTTTCTAGGGTTCTATTTGATCCTTCATAAACTGTGATTTTCAATAAAAATATATAAAATGATTTTATTGCATATGTGTGTATTTGCTTGTATACATACTTATTATATGTACTTTTGATTGTGTGCATTGTCATTTAGTATGCATGTATATATATATTATAGTAATTCACTTAGTGAGGTCTGACTCCCCTCCGTTGACTATTTTTCAGGAGAGTCATCTTCATCAGACCTCAGTAGCGGGCCTGTATGCCGGATTTCTTCCGCCCCGGCTTTACTATGTAAACTGCTCACTTGAGTTTTATTCTATTAATCTAGACACTACAGTAGTTGTAAAATTGTTAAAGGGGTTTCGTATTATATTTGTGTGAGTTATGTACTTTAACTATTTGAACCGAAATTTGTATTAAAAGTTTATTTATATATGAGATGAGGATTTGATTTAAATCCCATGGTGGATTATTATTTTGATATTTATGATTTTATTTTCACTGCATTAAGTATTGTTATTATTATTCTTGCATGTTCTTATTTTATTTTATTTTAGGCTTGCTACGGGTTTCGGATTCGAAAGAATTCCCGTTCCCTAGTGCCGGTCATGGCCCCTATTTTAGGTAGTGACAAAGCTCAAGCGTTAGTAGATTTCGTTCAAGAAATGATGTTAGAAGATCTCACCATTACTAAAGCACCAAAGTGGAAGCTCTATATTGATGGAGCATCCTCTACTCAAGGATCTAGCATTGGGGTTATCCTTAAGGGACCGCATAAAATTCACATTCGGTATGCAATTTGAATAGAGTACAATGCAACCAACAATCCATAGAATATGAGGCACTCATCACAGGTTTGAAGTTGGTAGCCAAAGTCAAAGTCAAACACCTCACAATACACTCAGACTCTCAACTAGTGGTAAACCAGGTCAATGAGACATTCCAGATCAAGGATCCGAGCATCGCCAGATATGCAGGAAAAGTTATACAACTATTAAAAAAGATCGAACAAGACATGGGATAGTGGGAGATAGTCCAAATACCCAAACACGAAAACTCTAAAGTTGACCTCTTAACTAAATCAGCAATTGAAGACAATCAAGCATTTAAGGGGATGGAACTCACCAAAGCACCAATAAAACCCAGCACCGAGGACCTAGATATCATAGAAGTATGGGAAATCTCAAAATGGATGCAACTGATACTCCAATACTTAGAAAACATAACACTCCCAGAAGATAAACTAAAGGCTTGGAAGCTGAAAATGAAGGCAACCCACTACTCTATCCATCACGGGGAGCTCTAAGGAAATCCCTCTCACACCAATAGTCCAAATTCATATCCCTAGAGGAAGGGAATTACATACTCAGGGAAATCCATGAAGGAATTTACGGAGCACATGAATCCCACTACATACTAATCAGGAAAGCACTACTTCAAGGATACTACTAGCCCACTATATTTAATGATGCTCGGAGATTAACTCAAGAATGTCATAAGTGCCAATAGTTCACTCACCTCAATCGCAGGCCTTCCAACCCCTTACATCAGATCGGCAGCCCTTGGCCCTTCGCCATGTGCAAAATGGACATCCTAGGTCCTTTCCCAACCTCCACTTCATAAAAAAAGTTCTTAATTATAGCTATAGACCATTTTACTAAGTGGCTAAAAGTGGAAGCAGTTCCGACCATCACAAAAGCTTGGATTTAACACTTCTTCTAGAGAGAAATCATTTACACATTTGGCATACCTCACACCCTTATCACAGACAATAGTAAGCAATTTGACAATGAGAAGTTTAAAAGGATCTACTTAGACCTTGGAATAAAGTTTTGTTTTACCTTGGTAGCTCACCCATAGATGAACGGGCAAACAAAGGTCACTAACAGAACTATCATGCAAAGGTTAAAGAAGAGACTCGATGAGAAGAAGGGAAACTGGGTCGAAGAACTTAACAACGTAATTTGGGCCTACAAGACCACTCCTAAATTATCCATAAAGGAAACACCATTGAGGCTAACTTATGGCATGAATGCAGTAATACCAGTAGAAATTGGTTCACTAAGTTATAGGGTGAGCCGAGACTTCAATCAAAATATCAACAGCATTAACACCCGGATATGTCTGGACCTACTAGAGGAAAAAAGAGAATGGGCGTTCGCTATAGCTAAAGCACATAGGTAAAAGATAGCACAGTATCATCTCCTAGGTATAGGGTGAGCTGAGACTTCGATCAAAACATCAAAGGCAACTCTGACACTGGTAAAATGGGTCCCAATTGGGAAGGTCCCTATCAGGTTACAAAGCACACATCTAAGGAGCACATAAAATAAAAGATAAAAAAGGCAAGGAACTACAACGATTTTGGAACTCAGACTGCCTTCGAAAATACTACCAATAAATGTACTTGGAATGATATCAAATAAAGTATTTTTCATTAAAGAAAAAATCATATGACAGAAGTTAATTATAAAAAAAATCTCTATTATACTAAGTGTACATGCAAAGGTTCAGACTTAGAGAAAAGAAGGGGAACAACATTGACAATAATAATAGGCGTTGTAAGCTCAACAAAGGGCCCTTCAGCTAACTTAGAAATATTCCTTGCATGACGAGAAGTGGCCTTTTACTAGGCATCATCTTCAGCAGCAATTTTAGCCAAATCAGATGATATTACTTAAACGAGATCAGCCAAGTCCAGCTCTAGATTTTGAGAGAGCAGGACCCTCCTACTTTCAGACTTATAAGGCTTAAGAAATCCTCCCACCATGTTCTGATACGATCTCTAGTTCTCTTGAGATTTCTCGACCTTAGCTAGCTTTTTCTCCAAATTTATGATCTGAGAGTCCTGCTCTTCGATCCTCTTGGTTAATTGACCTTGACTGTGTTCTAGTTTGGCCACCTTTTCTTTGGCTTGCCTCAGCCTTAGATTTCACCTTTGAGTACTTGGTTTGGTAGAGCTCTAGTGCTGCATTTTCATTATCTAGTTTCTTCTCAAAATCAATTGCTATTGTTCCGACCTCTATATCCTTCAGACTGTACTGGCTTTTGAGGTAGAAATACTGGTCCATTACCAGTAGTAAAGCCTGGGTCATCTATGAAAAGAAAAACCTCATGTCATCCCCTCAATATAAAAACATATAAAAAGTTACAAATAAAAGGTATTCAATACTTACTTCTAGTGAATGCTTGATCATAGAACTAAACAACTCCTCTGGACCCTCCTCAGTCCAGCATTGCATATCTGCTGATAGCCTCAGTGACTCAACATATTGATCTCGAACCTCGACATTTGAGACACTCGGTGGCTTTACTTTGTTTAAAATCCACGCCCTCATATATGAACACTTGGAAAGCCTCGGATGTTAGACTTATATTCCCTCATCTAGCTCCTCAACATCTGAGCCTTGATCGATCAGCTGTCTCTTTCGTCGATCTTCCTTGCCAAATCATGAAGTCTCGACCACAGCCTTCCCTTTCAAATTATTGGTCACTTCCTTAAGGACTGCAGGTATTTCAGGGTCCAGAGAGGGGGAGGAGATTTGTACTTTTGGCCTTGCTGGTTCATCAGCTACAAGTCGAATTTCATTCGTAAAAGCAAAAAAGTCAGCCATATATAATTGAAAAGATAAAAAATAAAGTCAGAAAGATACCATTTAACAATCAAAATATACCAGTAGACTGAACACAATCTGGGTAGACTCTCCATAAGTATCTTCTTGATACATCTTCAACTGACTGAGCCTCGGCCAGGCCATCAAGATGAAGCTTTAAGACCATCTCCATATCATGGTCAGATAGCTTTGGAGACTGTTTTACTCTATGACATTTGTCAAACCACATTCACCGGACATCCAAGAAGTTTGCAGGGTTCTCGATAATGAAAAACTTATGCTTCCACTTCTTGTGAAGATCTGGAAGCTTCATAAATAGGGTATGGTTAGGGACAACTGATAAGGAGAACATCAATTCTCCCTTCTTCCTAGTCAGGCTATACAAATACCGTATGAAATCTAAGTCTGACTCCCTACCCTCCTCATGCATCAACTAAATGAACCCGGTCAGAATTCGGTAACTATTAGGATGAAGCTGACCGGGCACTATGTTATACCTATTCAGTAATCTTTTTATAAAGGGATCTAATAAGAACTTCAGACCCCTTTCCAATTGGTTAAAATATACTACTAGCCTATTAAGATCTAGCATAGGGGTATGGGCCCTAAACTTCTTATCTATAGTGTGCAGGGCATAATCGGTGGTAATGCTAAACCGCCTCTAGTACCACCCCAAAAACTCCTCATCTATCCTAGACATAAATAGATTAGAGCTAACTTGTCCCTTTAGCGCCATAAGTCTATCTAAGAAATGAAATAGAAGAAGAATGAAAGAATGAAGAAAAAGATCACCTGGTTGCAAAATGGAGAAGTCACTACAGAAAAAAGATTTGGGGTAGTGGCAAAGCGAACAAGATATTAGCAAAATAGAAAAGAGCAAGAATGTATAAACTCGAAGAAGCAAGGATACTGTAACAGCCCAGACCAACCCGCATCAGATATTGTCCGCTTGGCCCAGGCCCAGCCCACAGCGCACGGTTTTAAAACGCGTCTAATAGGAGAAGGTATCCACACCCTTATAAGGCGTGCTTCGTTCTCCTTCCCAACCGATGTGGGATATCACAATCCACATCGGTTGGGAAGGAGAACGAAGCATGCCTTATAAGGGTGTGGATACCTTATCCCATTAGACGTGTTTTAAAATCGTGCGCTGCGGGCTAGGCCTGGGCAAAGCAGACAATATCTGATGCGGGTTGGTCTGGGCTGTTACAATGGTATCAGAGCCGGAGCCCGGATCGGTGTGCCAGCGTGGACGCTGGGCCCTAAGGGGGGTGGATTGTGATATCCCACATCGGTTGGGAAGGAGAACGAAGCACGCCTTATAAGGGTATGGATACCTTCTCCCATTAGACGCATTTTAAAACCGTGCGCTGCGGGTTGGGCCTGGGCAAAGCGGACAATATCTGATGCGGGTTGGTCTGGGCTGTTATATGAACCGAGAATTGAGATTCAAAGAGTTATTGTGAATTCAGTCTTTTAGGTGTAATTAATCTTGATGAGATATGAAAGGGTTGTCAGGAATATCTGGCTCTAGTTGAGTATACTTCAGTGGAGAAGTTGTCTCTCCCAGATGTTTTAATTGCCTGTGAGTTACCAGGTTTACCACCTTATAGAGATTGAATTATGTATCGATGTGGTTCCTGATATAACTCCTATTTCAATGTAGCCCTACAAAATGACTCTTGTAGAGCTGTAGGAGCAATTACGAGAGCTGTATGACCAAAGTTTTATCAGACCTTATCATACCAAGGTTTTATCAGAATTACAGCTGTTATGACCCGCGTCACTCAGAAGAATGGGAAAATTATGTGAACAGATGTTTGTTAGAACAGCTTCTAAGTGCTGAAGAAGATCAATTGATCTGAGGGTTATGTGAACTTTAGAGGATAAGACCTGATATCATTACAACATTTCATCATATCATCATAGCATCTCATTACAGCATTTCATCATGACATTTCATTCTAGCATTTCATCATAACATTTCATTATATCATCTCATCATGACATTCATCATAGCATGTCATCATGACATATCACCATAGAATGAGTTGCTGATAGGAGATGCCCAAGTTAATGATACAGGGTTGATGTTGTAATCTGAGAAAGGGATTGTATATAAGTTGTGGAAATGAACTTGCAGTGTACATCCAGATGATTACCAAGAATTATCATAGTATTCAGGATCAATACTAGTGGGTTGGATTATAGAAGGATGTGACTGATTGTATTTCTAAGTGTTTAATTTGCCAGCTAGTGAAAGCTGAACATCAAAAGTTTTCTAGGAAGTTTCGATCTCTTTTGAATTTGGGTGGAAATAAGAGAGAATTGTGATAATTTTTATGGTTAGTTACCTCGTTCGAAGGGTGAATATGATTCTGTTGGAATGACTATAGACAAATTAACCAAGTCAACTAATTTTTGGCCAGTGGAAGCCGTTTATTTAGTAGCTAAGTGGGCTAAGCTGCATATGAAGCATATTGTGTGCCTGTATGAACTACCTGTGTCCATTGTATATGGTAAAGGTACAGTGTTTACCTTTTGATTTTGGCAGAGATTGTGGAGAGTAATAGACACCTGGTTAGATTTCAATACTAATTTTCATCCTCAGATGGATGACAGTTTGAGAGGACGATCCAGACACTAAATAATATGTTGAAGATGTGTGTTTTGGATCTGGAAGGTAGCTAAGTTGATTATATGCTACTTGTAGAATTTGCTTATAATGACAGCTACCATAGCAGTATTAGAATGGCACCACTTGAGGCCTTTATGGAAAGAAGTCTTAACTAGATATGAGATGGTTCAGAATACAGCGGAGAAAGTTGTTGTGATAATAAGAGCGATATGGATCCTAGACGCAGAGATATGGAGTTTCAGATCGAAGACTGTAATTCTGGAGATATCTCTAAAAAATGGTGTGATAAGAGTTGGTAAGATTGCATATTGGTTAGCTTTGTTTCAATTTTAAGAGTGTATTTTAGACACTTCGCACATGTTACAGTTGAACAATATAGAACTGAATGAAGACCTGAAGTTTGAGAAGGAATCAGTTATGATTGTAAATTATCAAGCTCGATAGTTATGTTCAAACTAGATTCAGATGATCAAGGTTCCATGACGTAGCAACAAAGTGGAAGAGCTTACGTAGGAGACTGAATTTGAGATATGAGCTTCTTACCCATATCTCTTTCCTTTCTTGATCTTGTAATTTTCTTTCTATAATTCGGGGATGAATTCTTATAAGGGGGGAAGACTGTAATATCCCGAGTTTTTTAAATATTTTTATACTACATCGAGATATGCAGTGTTAATAATTTATGTATACATTTATGATATTTTAAGAGTTGTTATTTGTTTAAAGCTAATTTTAATTATTTCATATTATTTTAAGTACTTTACGTAAAATTTTCCTGGGAATTGTATTTTCGGGGAAATTGACACGTAAATAATTTAATATTAATTATTTTGACTAGTTTTACGAATTTGCATGAACTCATACATAAATTTTAAGTGCTAAATAAAATGTATATGTGTATTTATTTAATTAATTAGAGCTTAATTAATTTCCTTAATTTTATTATTTAATTTTTTTGTATTAATTAATTAATTTTAAGTGTATAAATTATTAAATATATTAAAATATTTGTGTGGTGAGTATTATTTGTGTGTGGGAATATATATATTACTATAATATAAGGTGGACATATATATATATATATATATATATATATATATATATATATATATATATATATATACATTATTTTATAACAAAAATCAAAGTTTGCAGAAATTACAGTTTTGCCCCTCGTTGCATCTTCTTCTTCCCAACGCCATTTCTTCCATTTCCAGCTATTTTCAAGCTGGTTTTCTTGCTGTCACTATGCCCCTCAGCCTTCCTCCTCCACCTCCAGCCATTTCCACCACCTGAAACACTCTTTTTCGGTGAGTTTTGACCGGTTTTTCACAAAGAAGCCGAAAATCGACTTAGCTCCGATCAAGCCATTTCCGGGCATCAAATTTGATGCTGTCAGTCTTTATCTTCTCCTTGAGCTCTGATGAGTGTGATTCCAAGCTTTGTTTCACTTGATTTGGTTTAGAATTGCTTAGGTTTCAATTTCTCCAATTCAGCCATTTTGGGTTTCAAATTTTTTTTAGCTTCAATTTGATTGATTCATGAAAACTTCCTTCACAAACTTTGTTCCTGGAATCTTGGTATACATGCTATAATTTTTTTAGAATTTTTGGAATTTATTTTAATTTTTGTGAATTTTTTATTATTTTATTAATATTTTCTAATTTTCGAAAATTAATTAATTAAATTATGAAATTATGTTTTATGGTGATTATAGGTGTTGAAATGAATTATAGAAATTTATTTGTAATTTTTGTGAATTTTTATATATTTATTTGGAATTTATTAAGTTTATGTAATTTGGAAAAATAGGGTTAATTATGTGTTTAATTGAAATAAATTGGTTAATTGAGTATATTTATTGATATTATTGATATATATGTTGAGAAAATTAATTTTGAGTAATTATATTATTTTTGGTGAATTTTTGGATTTATTTTAGTAAATTTATATATATAGGGGTATTTTGATAATTTTACACTAAATTGGCTAAAAATGTAATTAAATTGGTTTTAATAGTTATTTAGGGTATAAAAATGATTTCTACAAACTATTTATTATTTTTAACTAATTAAAACTATTTTTCGTAAATTATTTTCAAATTATATATATAATATACGATTTTTCTAAATAAATGAGTTTTTATCGGTTTTTAACGTGGTTTAGGGTTAATTACATAATTTGGATTTATAAAATGTATTTTCATTATATAAGGGCATTTTTGGTATTTTGTAATTATTCTGTGAATTATGAACCTCGGTCGGTGAATTGTAGTTTGGAGTCCGACCGAGGGATTGTAGTTGTGAATTTGGTGTTATTCCGAAGTGTGTTTTCTTTGCAGGACCGGCTCTACTCTTTGAGTAGAGAGATGTCCATTTTATAGGGGAGGTTCTGCCGGATTTTTGGTAGAATTCTCGTAAAATGTAATGTCCGATCAAATCCCTATTCTAATTCTATGTCTAAAAATCTAGATCGAGTCTTTAGAATTTCCATTAAATTTATTTTATTCATGTTGTCATTGTTTGTCTAGCTGCGCCGAAACCGAGGCCTAACGGATCAGGCCCGCCGAGTTTTTCTCGTGGAGCGCTAACATGTGAGTTATTATACTGTATATATATGCATTGCATATAGGATGCATGACTTAGGATTTTTATTTTCATTATATGTTTAAACAGTAATTTAATTATAATATGATTTTGTATATTTTCGGTTTATTTTTAGTATATTTTTTGTATATGTATGTTAGATATTTAGGTTTATGTTTGTTATAATTTAATATTTATACATGATTTAAATGTGCATAGAACCATAATTATTTTATTAAATGATTAGTATAATTTAGGTTTATTCTTAAATAATTGCATGCTATATTATAAACCTACACTTAAATTATTTTTAAGTTTATTTTTGGTATATTTTGATTTATTTCCAAATAAATACATGTTTTATTATTAAATTAAACCTAACACATTAGTGGTATATTTAGGGCTTATTTTTTATATATGCATGCTAGATAATTAGATTTATTTTTAGTATATTTGTGAATATATGTTAAACCTAAGCACATATTTAAATGAATAGTTATATATAAATGTTTTATTAAATGATTTGTGTACTTAGGGTATATCTTTTGTATATTTAAGTATATTTTTAAGAAAATGCATGTTATATTATTGTTACTCATTTAAATTGTTTTTAACCATATTAATGATTTATCTTTAGTTTATTTCATATTTTATTTGACATATATATACCCAAAATATACTGGCTATATTTTAGGTATATTTTTGGTATATATATATAGTTGATTTTATTATTATGAATATCGTTCCACATTAATTACTTTCAGAATAAGTTATTTATTTAAGTGAAGGATATCAATAGAACGTGCTTCCTAGTGGGCAGTACTAGAACCGTGTACGTACCGGTGCAATAGATAAGGGTTGAGTGAGAATTAATTGTGGTGAATATAACTGATTGATTGATTTGACTAAGCTTAATGGTATAATAGATAGTGTGATTGCGGGGCCAATCACACTAACAGTCAGACTGCTGGAGCTCGGTTGACTTAGTGTCTCGAGGTCAGTCTACTGTCCATAGTGGAATGAATGATCTATTGGGTTGATTAAGATGTGAGGTAATAGATAGTGTGATTACTGGAGCTCGGTTGACCAAGTGTCTTGGGGCCAATCACACTGACAGCCAGACTGCTGGAGCTCGGTCGACTTAGTGTCTCGGGGCCAATCTGCTGTCCAATTTGGAATAAGTGTTCTATTTGGAATCAAGTGAGCCTGTATGGCTAGAGTGATGATGGGGTTGATTGGGGTTGTTATTATTAGGGTTCTATGGATCCTTCATGAATTTAATTAAACGTTTTCCTACATTCTGAATATTTAAAAAAGCAGAGTTTGGCATTCGTGTGAATTGTGTGTATATACATACATATATATAATAATGCCTGATTGTTATGGTTTAGATTGCATGTATATATAGTATAATAATTCACTCAGTAAGGTCTGACCCCCCCCCCCTCAATTATTTTTTTTTCAGGAGATCCTTTATCGTCAGACCTTAATCGTAAAGTTCCTCGTCGGTGTTCTTCAGTCCCAGCTATTTTGTATAATGTAAAAATTTGAACTTCTGATTTGTATTCTAGAAATTGTAGTAGTTATGTTATTATGTCTGAGGAGTATTATTTTTTTGTGGATATTTAATATTCTAAGAATTTGTATTTGATTACTATACGATGATGTATTCATTGAGAAGGATTTGAAGTATTTATATTATATATTGATTCGAAAATTTTTAATTTTGTCGTATTTTTATTTAATTATTGCATGATTTTATTTTCTAAGGCTTGCTACGGGTTCTGGATTCGAAAGAATTCCCATTCCCTAGCGCCGGTCATGATTCCTAGTTTGGGTCGTGACACCAGCAGTCTGACTGTTAGTGTGATTGGCCCCGCAATCACACTATCTATCATACCATTAATCTCAGTTAAAGCAATCTAATCAATTGTAATCACCCAAAATTAACTCTCACTCAACCTTATTCTTTCACACCGGTACGTACACGACCTTAGTATTGCCCACTAGGAAGCACGTTCTATTGATATCCTTCACTTAGAATAAATCATTTATTTTGAAAATAATTAATGTGGAATGATATTCATAATAATAAAATCAATCATATATATATACCAAAAATATACCTAAAATATAGCCAGTATATTTTGGGTATATATATGTTAAATAAAATATGAAATAAACTAAAGATAAATCATTAATATAGTTAAAAACAATTTAAATGAGTAACAATAATATAACATGCATTTTCTTAAAAATATACTTAAATATACAAAAGATATGCCCTAAGTACACAAATCATTTAATAAAACATTTATGTATAAATGTTCATTTAAATATGTGTTTAGGTTTAACATATATTCACAATATACCAAAATAACCTAATTTTCTAGCATGCATATATCACAATTAAACCCTAAGTATACCACTAATGTTTTAGGTTTCAATTAATAATTAGACATACATTTATTTGAGGAATATATCAAAAATATACCAAAAATAAACTTAAAAACAATTTAAGTGTAGGTTTATAATATAGCATGCAATTATCTAAGAATAAACCTAAAATATACCGAAACTATACATAAAGTATACTAATCATTTAATAAAATAATTGTGACTAAGTGTACGTTGTAAAACATGTGTATTTTGCTTAAATGTATTAAACCAAAACCTAATTGTTTAATATGCATATATCAAACTAACATGCATAACTATATAATATGCATATATATAAAAATACAACCCTAGATATACCAAAAATATTATATTTTAAATTACTTAAAAATAACATATAATGAAAATGAAAAACCCTAAGTAATGCATTCTATATGGAATGCATATATATACAGCATAATAACTCACATGTTAGCGCTCCACGAGACAAACTCAGCGGGCTTGATCCGTTAGGCCTTGGTCTCGGTGCAACTAAACAAACAAATGACAACATGAAATCAGAATAAATTTAACGGAAATTCTAAAGACTTGATCTAGAATTTTAGACACAGAATTATAATAGGGATTTTGACCAGACATCACGTTTTACGAAATTTCTATCGAAAATCCGACAGAACCTCCCCTGTAAAACAGACATCTCTCTACTCAAAGAGTAAAGCCGGTCCTACAAAGAAAACACACTTCGGAATAACACCAAATTCACAACCACAATCCCTCGGTCGGACTCCAAACTACAATTCACCGACCGAGGTTCACAATTCACAAAATAATTACAAAATATCGAAAATACCCTTTTATAATAAAAATACATTTTATAATTTCAAATTACATAATTAACCCTAAAACTTATTAAAAACCAATAAAAACTCATTTATTTAGAAAAATAGTATAATATATACATATAATTTGAAAATAATTTATGAAAAATAGTTTTAATTAGTTAAAAATACTAAATAATTTGTAGAAATCATTTTTATACCGTAAATAACTATTAAAACCGATTTAATTACATTTTTAGCCAATTTAGTGTAAAATTACCAAAATACCCCTATATATATATTTACTAAAATAAATCCAAAAATAATATAATTACTCAAAATTAATTTTCTCAACATATAATTCAATAATATCATTAAATATACTCAATTTACCAATTTATTTCAATTAAACACATAATTAACCCTATTTTTCAAAATTACATAAACTTAATAAATTCCAATAAATATATAAAAATTCACAAAAATTACAAATAAATTTATGTAATTTATTTTAACACCTATAATTAACATGAAACACTATTTCATAATTTAATTAATTAATTTTCTAAAATTAGAAAATAATAATAAAATAATAAAAAATACCTAAAAATCAAAATAAATTCCAAAAATTCTACAAAAATTACAAAATGTAGATTGAGCTTCCAGGATAAAATTTTGTGAAGGTAGTTTTCATGAATCAATCAAATTGAAGCTCTAAAAATTTTGAAACCCTAAATGGCTGAAATGAAGAAATTGAAACCTAGGAAAATCTAGACCATTTTAAGTGAAAAAAAGCTTGGAATCAGACTCACCGGAGCTCAAGGAGAAGATAGAGAGCGGTGACGTCGAATTTGGTGGCCGAATCACGTCGATCGGAGCTTGATCGATTTTCGGCTTCTTTGAGAAAAACCGGTCAAAACTCATTTGAAAAGGGAGCTTCAGGCGTCGGGAATGGCTGGCAAGGGAGGAGGAAGGCTGAGGGGCACAGTGACGGCAAGAAACAGAGGTCATAGTGGCCGAAAATGGTGGAAAACTGATAAGGAGGGAAAAAGATGAAGATAGTGGCAAAACTGTAAATAAAGCAAAGTTCTGATTTTTTATAAATAATAATGTATATATGTATATATATATATATATATATATCCACCTTATATTATAATATTATATATATTCCCACACGCAAATAATACTCACCACACAAATATTTTAATAATTTATACACTTAAAATTAATTAATTAATATTAAAACTAAATAATAAAAATTAAGTTAATTAATTAAATCCTAATTAATTTAAATAAATACACATATATACATTTTATTTTAGCACTTAAAAATTATGTATGAGTTATGCAAATTTGTAAAACTAGTCAAAATAATTAATATTAAATTATTTACGTGTCAATTTTCCCGAAAATACAATTCCCGAGAAAATTTTACGTAAAGTACCTAAAATAATATAAAATAATTAAAATTAGCTTTAAACAAACAACAAACTCATAAAATATCATAAATAAATATAAAAATTATTAACACTGTATATCCCGATGCAATATAAAAATATTTAAAAAATCGGGATATTACACCTTCATATATGAATGTATTTCTTAATATTTATATAAAATGATTTTGCTACATCTGTGTGATTTTGCTTGTATATATATTTATTATATATACCATTGAATGTGTGCATTTGTCATTTAGCTATGCATGTATATATATTATAATAATTCACTCAGTAAGGTCTGACTCCCCTCCGTTGACTATTTTTTTTAGGAGAGTCTATGTCTTCAAACCTCAGTAGTAGATCCCTACGCCGGATTTCTTCTGCTCCGGCTTTACTATGTAATCTACTCACTTGATGTTATTTTGTATTCTAGACACTGCAGTAGTTGATTTAGTGAGCAGTATGTATTATATATGTTTGAGAATTGTATTATAAAGATTTGAACTGAGATATGTATTATAAAGATTTGAACTGAGATATGTATTAAAAGATTTTTATATATGAGATGAGCTTGTTTATTTAAATGAGTTAATGGTTTATACTTATTTTATTTATGAGTTTTGTTTCTGCTGTAAGTTATTTTATTTACGTTATTATTATTATTGCATATTTTTATTTATTTTAAGGCTTGCTACGGGTTTCGAATTCGAAAGAATTTCCGTTCCTTAGCGCCGGTCATGATAATTAATCACAAGATAATAAAATAATCAAATATAACTTTAAATTTTATTAACACTGCATACCCTATTTTAAATTGAAATAATTTAAAAACTAGGGTTATTATAGCTTTATAAAGACTCGATCTAATATTTCAAAACACAAACAAACACAAAATTTCGAAGTTGACCCAATATCACATTTTACGAGAATTCTATCAAAAATTTGGCTGAACCTCCTCTGTAAAACAGACATCTTATCACGACCCAAAATAGGGGCCATGACCGGCGTTAGGGAATGGAAATTCTTTCGAATCCGGAACCCGTAGCAAGCCTTAAAATAAAATAAAACATGCAATAATAATAATAACATAAATAATAAATTGTGCAATGGAGACAATATCATAAGTAATTAAATAATAATCCATCACGAGATTTAAATCAACAACTCATCTCATATATATAAATAAACTTTTAATACAAATCCAGTTCAAATATTTGAAGTACATAACTCACACAAACATAATACATATCCCTTTTGTTAGTGATATGCACTAGGTCAATCATTTGTGATTATGTATTGACTTTCTTATTTTATTAATAAAGAGGTATTATATTATCATTTGATTTTATGATAATTACATGAATGGTTAATTCTTACTAAGGCCATCAAGTATGTGACTTGATAGTAAAACCCTTAGATTAAAATAAGAGTTCTATTCTAATTATCCCTAGCCATTTATTCATTATATGAATATTAAAGTATTAAGGCTAGTATGATGTTGACTGATGGTTATGTTTTACTAATCATAAATATGAGATATTAAGTCAACTCATAGGTACATGATGAGAGATCATGTACTGGATTGACCCACTATGAGAATGCTACATAGATTATTGTCATAAGTATTTCTTATCACAGTAATTTTATTTTGGTCCTTTGACCTTGAAATCATCATGGATTTCTACATAGCTATTTTATGTTTTGACACATTCTAACATTGTCTTTAACCGGATGATTAAAAAAATGTTGTTGGATATAAAATTAGTTATGTGAGGAATGTGAGTGATTTAGAAGAAATTTATCCCTCATTAATATGAGAAAGATATCTAAAGGCCCCTTGATGAGATAGACTGAATGAAAATGCATGGCCATGCTGAAATGAATTGATAAAGAGTTATCATTTTCAGTCTACTTGGAATCAAGTCATAATATTGAACTATATAAGGATGACATTCTATGCCTTATGTTCAATTAAGATATCATGTGATAAAGGGACAATAAAATTCACTGTAATTAGGTTATGTCGGATTATTGACTTCACATGACTTGGGTAGTCATAATGTCTTGCTAGAGGCCACTTATGACTTGTAGGCCTAAATAGAGATTTAGGCCCACTGCCAATGTTATGTGAACCTATAGGGTCATACACTTAGAACAAGCCCAAAACGGATATGGGTTTAATAAGCCCAAAATAAACTCTGTGGAAATAAATAATTAAAGTGTTTTATTTATTTATTTATTTAAGATAAATGTTATTTTAAATAAATAAATAAGATATTATTTTTGATTTTTTTTAAACAAAATCAGAATATAATAAATGGAAAATTACCAAAAGGTCATTGGTAAGTGAAACCCTAACTTGGAGTCTATAAATATGTTATATTCTCTAGGGTTTCACACACTTGTTTTTGCCTCCAAATTCATTTTCTTTCCTCTTAGAAAACAAAGACAGAGTTTTTCCTTTTGTTTTTGATTTATGAGACAGTCAAGAGGTTGCTAGCACACACACTTAAATTCGTTTTGTGAAGGGTTGTTCGTGTGGATACCTATAGAGGACGCATCCTTTTAGAGACGTTTTGATCTTCGAACAACCAAGCCAAAAAGCTCGAGGTAAAGTGTCACCGGTGTGAACCTCCTCTCATCCTTCCAGAGAATGTTGCCTCTTTTGCGTTTTGGTAAGATTATTAAAAACCCTAGATTTAATCAATTAGTCGAATTACATGGATCCAGGCTTGGGAACGTGATAAAATTTTAATTTTTTCGCTGCGTATGCATCACGGTTCCCAACACCTTTAACAATTTTACAACTACTGCAATGTCTAGATCAAAAAATAAAACTTAGATAAGTAGTTTACATAATGAAGTCGTGGCAGAAGAAATCCGACGTAAGGGTCTGCTACTGAGGTCTGAAGACGATGACTCTCCTGAAAAATAGTCAATGGAGGGGAGTCAGACCTCACTGAGTGAATTGTTATAATATATATACATGCATACTACATGACAATGCACACAGTCAATAGTATATATATATATAATAAATATATATACAGGCAATTACACACAGATGCAACAAAATCATTTTATATATTTTATGAAAATCACTCTTTATGAAGGATCAAATAGAACCCTAGAAAATCACAACCTCAAAATAGTGTTAGACAATACTCTAGCCATACAGGCTCACTTATTCCAAATATATTCACTTGTTCCATTTGGACAATAGACTAGCCCCGAGACACTAAGTCAACCGAGCTCTGGCAGTCTGACTGTCAGTGTGATTGGCCCCGAGACACTTGGTCAACTGAGCTCCAACAATCATACTCCCAAATCATTTCTCACACATCAATTAATCAAATCCAATCAATATCCACAAATAGGTTAGTGATATAGCCTAAATGCTATCAGCGTACCGGTACGTACTCGGTTCTAGTGTTGCCCATTAGGTAGCACATTCTATTGATATCCTTCATTTTAAATATAAAACATACATTCATAAATAAATGATGCATGAATTCGAAATAACTAACAACATAAACCATATATATACTAGAAATATACCAAAAATAAACCAGGTATATTTCGAGTATATATACGTCAAATAAATCCAATATAATTGTAAAATAAACTAAATATATATTTAAAAACATTTTAAATATAAATGTTTAATAAAGCATGCATATAATTTAAAATATATAAAAAATAAACCAAAAATAAACTAAAAATAAAAGTAAGTACTAATTAAATTATTTATGCATATTTAATCAAAATAAAACATACATTTCTAAAATATGCACCCTAAAACATATATATATAAAATAACAACTCATTATTTATTGCGCTCCTCGAGATGGGTCTGACGGGCCTGGTCCACTAGGCCTCAGTCTTGGCGCAACTAAACAAACAAATAATGATAGAAATCAGAATAAATCTAACAGAAGTTCTAAAGACTCGATCTAGTTTACTACACACAGAATTAAAATCAGAATTCGACCGGATATCACGTTTTACGAGAATTCTACCGAAATCCAGCAGAACCTCCCTTGTAAAACGGACATCTCTCTACTCAAAGAGTAGAGCCGGTCCTGTAAAGAAATACACTTCAAGAATACACAGAATTCACAATCACAATCCCTCGGTCGGACTCCCAACTACAATTCACCGACCGAAGTTCACAATTCACAGAATATTCACAAAATACCAAAAATACCCTTATATAATAAAAATACATTTTATAAATCGAAATTATGTAATTAACCCTAAAACACATTAAAAATCGATAAAAACTCATTTATTAGAAAAATCGTATATTATATATATAATTTGAAAATAATTTACGAAAAATAGTTTTAATTAGTTAAAAATACTAACTAATTTTTAGAAATCATTTTTATACCCTACATAACTATTAAAACCAATGTAATTACATTTTTAGCCAATTTAGTGTAAAATTATCAAAATACCCCTATATATATAAATTTGCTAAAATAAATCAAAAATTCACCAAAAATAATATAATTATTCAAAATTAATTTTCTCAACATATATTTCAATAATATCAATAAATATGCTCAATTAACCAATTAATTTCAATTAAACATATAATTAACCCTATTTTTCAAAATTACATAAATTTAATAAATTCCAAATAAATATATAAAAATTCATAAAAATTATAAATAAATTTCTATAATTCATTTCAACACCTATAATTACCATAAAACACAATTTCATAATTTAATTAATTAATTTTCGAAAATTAGAAAATAATAATAAAATAATCAAAAATACCCAAAAAATAAAAAAAAATTCCAAAAATTCTAAAAAAAATTAAGGCATGTAGAGTAAGCTTCCAGAATCAAAGTTTGTGAAGGAAGTTTTCATGAATCAATCCAATTGAAGCTCAAAAAAATTCGAAACCCTAAATGGTGGAAATTAAAAAATTAAAACCTAGGGAAATCTAGACCATTTTAAGTGAAACAAAGCTTGGAATCACACTCAACGGAGCTCAAAGAGAAGATATAGACAGGTGGCATCGAATTTCGTGGCCGAAAATGGCTTGATCGGAGCTTGATTTATTTTTAGTTTCTCTTGAAAAATCCGGTCAAAACATGTCGGAAATGGGTGCTTCAGGCGTCGAGAATGGCTGGCAAGGGAGGAGGAAGGCTGAGGGGCACAGTGATGGCAAGAAAACCAGCTTGAATCGGCCTAAAATGGAAGAAAAAATGGTGTCGGGCGTTTTGGAGAAGAAGAGTGACAATTCTGTAAATAAAGGGAACTTTTGGTTTATATATATATATATATATATATATATATATATATATATTCACACTATATATTATAATAATATAAAATCTCACACACATTAAATATACACCACACACAAATTTTAATATATTTAATAATTTATACACTTAAAATTAATTAATTAATTAATATTAAAGCTAAATAATAAAATTAAGGAAATTAATTAAACCCTAATTAATTTAAATAAATACACATATATACATTTTATTTTAGCACTTTAAAAATTATATATGAGTTCATGCAAATTTGTAAAACTAGTCAAAATAAATAGTATTAAATTATTTACGTATCAATTTTTCTGAAAATATAATTTTCGGGAAAATTTTACGTAAAGTACTTAAAATAATCTAAAATAATTAAAATTAGCTTTAAACAAATAACAAACTCATAAAATATTATAAATATATACAAAAATTATTAACACTGCATATCCCGATGCAGTTTAAAAAACTATTTAAAAATTCAGAATATTACACATCTCTCTACTAAAAAGTAGAGCCAGTCCTGCAAGAAAATACACTTTGAATCACAGAATTCACATAACCCTCAGTTGGGATCCTGGACTATACAATTTCCCCAACCGAGGTCCACAATTTACCAAAATTCTAGATAATATAATAAATATATTAAAAATCAATAATTTTGTAATATCCCGTGTTTTTAAATATTTTTACACTGTACAGGGATATGCAGTGTTAATAATTTTTGTATATATATTATGATATTTTTACGAGTTGATATGTATTTAAAACCTATTTTAATTATTGTGTATTATTTACAGTGCTTTACGTAAAATTTTCCCGAGACTTTCATTTTCGGGAAAATTTTCACGTAAATAATTTATTATTAATTATTTTAAATATATTTTCGGACTTGCATGAACTCATACGTATTTTTAAAGTACTAAATAAAGCCTATGTGTACTTATTTATTTAATTAGGGTTTAATATTACCCTAATATTTTATTATTTGTTTATTAATTTTATTGTTATTTAATTATTTTATTTATTATTAAATTGTAAATAATAATGTGTGGTGTGTGATTTTTCCCAATTATTTTATTAACAAAATTATTTTTTTATTATTATTTTTTTTCTTTTTTTCTTTTTCTTTTTCTTTTCTTTTCCTTTCCTTTTCTTTTCTTCTTCTTCTTCTTCCTTCCCGTGCCCGATCACCAACCACCATCTGCAACTGTCGTTCCCTTGCTGTCAGTGTGCCTCCAGCAGCTCCGCCTTCCCCAGCCAGCTGCTCCGCCACCCCAAGTTTCTTTCCCGGCGCCGGCTAGCCCCATTTTCCCCATTTTGGCCGAAACTTCCTCTCCTCGCCGTTCACCAACTTTCCGGCCACCGTTTTCGACACCGCCAATCTCTTTCTTCTCCTTGAGCTCCGGTGAGTGTGATTCTAGCTTTGGTTTGAGCTTAAATGGTCTTGATTTGCTTAGGTTTCAAATTTTCCATTTCGGCCATATTAGGGTTTTTGATTTTTTTGAGCTTTGAATTGATTGATTCATGAAAATTCCCTTCACAAATGTTGATCCTAGTAGCTTAATCTTCATGTATGAATTTGTTTGGAATTTTTAGACAGTATTTTGATTTTTGGGTATTTTTAAATATTTTAATATTATTTTCTAATTTTCGAAAATTAATTAAATAAATTATGAAATTGTGTTTTATGATAAATATAGGTGTTGAAATGAATTATAGGAATTTATTTGGAATTTTTATGAATTTCTATGTATTTATTTTGAATTATTTAAGTTTATGTAATTTTGGGAAATTAGGGTTAATTGTGTTTTTTATTGAAAGTAATTGGTTAATTGAGTTTAATTATTGATATTATTGATAAATATATTGAGAAAATTAATTTTGGTTAATTGTATAATTTTTGGTGAATTTTTGAAGTAATTTTAGTATATTTACATATATAAGGGCATTTTGGTAATTTTACATAAAATTGGCTAAAAATGTAATTTAATTTTTTTTAATAGTTATTTAAGGTATAAAAATGATTTCTACAAATTATTTGGTATTTTTAACTAATTAAAACTATTTTTCGTGAATTATTTTCAATTATATATATAATATACGGTTTTTCTAATAAAATGAGTTTTTATCGGTTTTTAATGTATTTAAAGGTTAATTATGTAATTTCTACTTATAAAATGAATATCTATGATATAAGGGTATTTTTGGTATTTCTGGAATTGTTCTGTGTTTGTGGACCCCGATCGATAGACTGTAGTTTGGAGTCCGACCGAGGGGTTGTGGATGAATTGTTGCGTTTATTTTCGAAGTGCATTTCTTTGCAGGGTCGGCTCTACTCTTTGAGTAGAGAGATGTCCATTTTACAGGGGAGGTTCTGCAGAATTTTCGATAGAATTCTCGTAAAACGTGATGTCCGGTCGAACCCTAATCTCAATTTTGTGTTTAATATTCTAGATCGAATTCTAGGATTTCTGTTAGGGTTATTCTGATTTTTGTCGTTATTGTTTGTTTAATTGCACCGAGACCGAGGGCTAGTGGACCAAGCCCGTCGGACCCATCTCGTGGAACGCACTAATTTGTGAGTTACTATACTATATATATATGCTTTAGGATGCATGATTTAGAAATATATGTTTTATTTTGATTAAAATGCATAAATAATGTGATTTGTATTTAAGTATATTTTTGGTTTACTTTTGGTATATATTAAATTATATACATGTTTTGTTAATAAATTATATTTAAAATGTTTTTAAATATATTTCTAGCTTAATTTATAATTTGATTGGATTAATTTGACGTATATAAACTCGAAATATACCTGGTTTACTTTTGGTATATTTTCGGTATATATATGGTTTATATTGTTATTTTATTTAAATTCATGCATCATTTATTTGTGAATGAATGTTTTATATTATTAATGAAGGATATCAATAGAATGTGCTACCTAGTGGGCAGCACTATGACCGAGTACGTACCGGTACGCCTATAGTATTTAGGCTATATTACTAACCATTTGTGGATATTGATTGAATATGATTATCTGATGTGTGATGTGATTTGGGTGTGATTGCTGGAGCTCGGTTGACCAAGTGTCTTGGGGCCAATCACATTGGCAGTCAGACTGCTAGCGCTCAGTTGACTTAGTGTCTCGGGGCCAGTCTACTGTATAAATGGATTAAGTGGATATATTTGGATTAAGTGAGCCTGTATGGCTAGAGTGTTGTCTAACACTGTTTGAGGCTTCGATATCATAGGGTTCTATTTGATCCTTCATAAACTGCGATTTTCAATAAAATATATAAAAAATGATTTTTACTGCATTTGTATGAATTTGCTTGTATATATACATATTAGATATATATATTGTTGACCGTATGCATTGTCATTTAGTGTGTATGTATATATATTATAGTAATTCACTCAGTGAGGTCTGACTCCCCTCCGTTGACTATTTTTCAGGAGAGTCAACATCTTCAGACCTCAGTAGCAGGCCTATACGCCGGATTTCTTCCGCCCCGGCTTCCTTGTGTAAACTGCTTACTTGAGTCTTATTTTTATAATCTAGACACTACAGTAGTTGTAAATTAATTTGTGGGAGTTTATGTATTTTATTTATGTGAGATATTGTATTATGTAAACTAGATTTGTATTAAAAGATTTATATATGGGAGATGGATATTATCTTGGATATTTATGATTTTCATTTCCGTTGCATTTGATATTGTTATTATTATTATTGCATGATTTATTTTATTTTTAGGCTTGCTACGGGTTCCGGATTCGAAAGAATTCCCGTTCCCTAGCGCCGGTCATGGCCCCTGTTTTGGGTCGTGACAAATTTACACAAATATCCTCAAAATAGCAAAATATTACATATTTAACATGAAAACACCCAAAAATAATTATTTTCTCAATAATTATGTACAAATCCCGAAAAAATAATATAATATTATTAAAAATCCAATTTCTCGATAATTCAATATAAATTAATAAAAATTCACTTTAAATATTTAAATAACTAAAATAGCCTAAATAGATATTAAAAATTACTAAAAACCCATTTTATTACCAAAATAATATATAATATATTATTTGAAAACAATTTATGAAAATTAGTATTAATTAGTTAAAAATAGTAAATAATTTATGAAAAATTATTTTATTACCTTAAATAATTGTAAAACCAACTAAAACATAATATTTAACTATAATCTTAACAAAATTACGTATTTAACTCTATAATACAAAAATACACATAATATACTAATATTACTCAAAAATTCTATAAAAATTGTATAAATGCATAAAAATTATTTTCTCAACATATATATTACTAATATTAAATAAAACACATATTTAACCAATAATTTCAATAAAAACTCAAATATAACCTAATTTTCTAATATTGACATAATATAAAAATATTTATAAAAATTACGTAAAAATCATAAAAATTATAATCTCAACAGTAAAATTAATAACAATTTATAATAACACCAAATATACCAAATTTATAATTTAATAATTTAATTTATGAAAATTCAATAAATAATAATAAAATATTTAAAAATTCATAAAAATTAAAATAAATTCCAAAAATTCAAAAAAAAAATATATAGACATGTAGATTAAGCTACCAAGATCAAGCTTAAAAAAATTCAAAAACCCTAAAGCTTAAAAATAAAAATTCAACAAAACTCAAGAAAAAGAAGATTAAAGCTCAAACCAATCTTGGATTCATGCTCACTGGAGCTAGAGGAGTTGATAGAAACCAAAATGGCAAGAAATGGTGGTCGGAAAAGGAAGGTTGGCCGAAAAGTGAAGTTTTGGTCTACTTTCAGTTTAAAGGAGCAACCGGTGCCGAAGAAGAAGGAGAGGGACAATGGAAGGTGACTAGAAGGAGAGGGATGGCAAAAGGCGACTGGAAGGAGGGTGGAGTAGCTGAACATCAGGGAGGCACACCGATAGTGAGAAATCGGGACGACAGCGGGAGGAGGAAGATGATTGTAATAACCTTGGTTTTAAATTATTTTATTAAATAATGACATATGTAGTGTTAATAAAATTTAAAAGTTATATTTAATTATTTTACTATCTTGTGATTTATTATCATTATTGTATGTTTAACTGAATTTTCTATGTAAATATATTAATTTGGAATTTATTAATTTGGTGTCATGACCCAAAACAGGGGCCATGACCGGCGCTAGGGAATGGGAATTCTTTCGAATCCGGAACCCATAGCAAGCCTAAAAATAAAATAAATCATGCAATAATAACAATAACAATATTATATACAGCGGAAATAAAAATCATAAATATAATAATAACATTTTCACCATTGGATTTAAATCAAATCTCAACTCATCATATATATAAAATTTTTCAGTACAAATCCAGTTTCAATATAATACATCTCTTTAAATAAATACATGAAATCCCACAATTAATTTACAACTACTGCAGTGTCTAGATTATAAAAATAAGACTCAAGTAAATAATTTACATAAAGAAGCCGGGAGGGAAGAAATCCGGCGTATCGACCTGCTACTGAGGTCTGAAGAAGTTGACTCTCCTGAAAAATAGTCAACGGAGGGGAGTCAGACCTCACCGAGTGAATTACTATAATATATATACATACACACTAAATGATAATGCATACAGTCAACAGTATATATCTATTATATATATACAGGCAATTACACACAGATGCAATAAAAATCATTTATATATTTTATCTGAAAATCATCTTTTATGAAGGATCACATAGAACCCTAGAATATCGCAACCTCGGAAATAGTGTTAGACAACACTCTAGCCATACAGGCTCACTTATTCCAAATATATCCACTTATTCCATTTAGACAGTAGACTGGCCCCGAGACACTAAGTCAATCGAGCTCCAGCAGTCTGACTGCCAATGTGATTGGCCCCGAGACACTTGGTCAACCGAGCTCCAGCAATCACACCTCCAAACCATATCTCACACATCAAATAATCATACTCAATCAATATCCATAAATAAGTTAGTAATATAGCCTAAATACTATAGGTGTACCGGTACGTACTCGGTCCTAGTGTTGCCCACTAGGTAGCACGTTCTATCGATATCCTTCATTAATAATATAAATCATTCATTCACAAAAATAAATGATGCATGAAGTTCAATAAAATATCAATATAAACCATATATATACTAGAAATATACCAAAAATAAACCATGTATATTTCGAGTATATATACGTCAAATGAATTCAATCAAATTATAAATTAAGTTGGAAATATATTTAAAAATATTTTAAATATATTTTATTTACAAAACATGCATATAATTTAATATATACCAAAAATAAACCAAAAATATACTTAAATACAAATCATATTATTTATGCATTTTAATCAAAATAAAACATATATTTCTAAATCATGCATCCTAAGCATATATATATATAGTATAGTAACTCACCTAGTGCGCTCCACGAGACAGGTCCGACGAGCCTGGTCCACTAGCCCTCGGTCTCGGCGTAACTAAACAAACAAATAATGACAGACATTAGAATAAACCTAACAAGAATCCTAGAATTCGATCTAGAGTATTAAACACAGAATCAGAAATTAGGGTTCGACTGGATATCACGTTTTACTAGAATTCTACCAAAAATCCGGCAGAACCTCCCCTGTAAAACGGACATCTCTCTACTCAAAAGAGTAGAGCCGACCCTGTAAAGAAACACACTTTGAAAAATAAGCTCAACACTCAACCACAACTCCTCGGTCGGACTCCAGACTACAATCTACCGATCGGGGTCCACAAACACAGAACAATTCTAGAAATACCAAAAATATCCTTATAACATAGAAATTCATTTTATAGGTAGAAATTACATAATTAACCTTAAAACACTGTAAAAACCAATAAAAACTCATTTTATTAGAAAAATCGTATATTATATATATAATTGAAAATAATTTACGAAAAATAGTTTTAATTAGTTAAAAATACTAAATAATTTGTAGAAATCATTTTTATACCTTAAATAACTATTAAAACCAATTAAATTACATTTTTAGCCAATTTAGGGTAAAATTACCAAAGTACGCCTATATATATAAATATACTAAAATTACTTCAAAAATTCACCAAAAATTATACAATTATCCAAAATTAATTTCCTCAACATATTTATCAATAATATCAATAATTAAACTCAATTATCTAATTAATTTCAAATAAAAGCACATTTAACCTAATTTTCCCAAAATTACATAAACTCAAATAATTCAAAATAAATACTTAGAAATTCATAAAAATTCCAAATAAATTCCTATAATTCATTTCAACACCTAATTTAACCATAAAACAAAATTTCATAATTTAAATAATTAATTTCCGAAAATTAGAAAATAATATTAAAATATTCAAAAATACCCAAAAATCCAAAAAATCTCCAAAAATTCCACAAAAATTCATACATGTAGATTAAGCTACTAGGATCAATATTTGTGAAGGGATTTTTCATGAATCAATCAATTCAAAGCTTAAAAAAATTGAAAACCCTAATGTGACCGAATTGGAAAATTCGAAACCTAAGCAAATCTAAACCATTTAAGCTCAAACCAAAGCTAGAATCACACTCACCAGAGCTCAAGGAGAAGAAAGAGACCAGCGGTGTTGAAAATGGTGGCCAGAGGAGGAAGAAACGGCAAAGGGAAGAAGTTTTGGCCAAAAAGGAAAACGGGGGTTGCCGGAGCCGGGGAAGGGAGCTGGGGGCGGCGGAGCAGCTGGCTGAGGAAGGTGGAGCTCCTGGCGGCACACCGACGATCGAAAATCGAAAGTTGCAGGCGGTGGTGAGGGGTGGTGGTCGGGCGCGCACGGGAAGAAGGAAGAATAAGAAGAAGAAAAAGAAAAAAGAAAGAAAAAGAAAAAAGAAAAAAAAAAGAAAAAGAAAAAGAAAAAAGAAAAATAATAATAAAATAATAATAATAAAATAATAATAAAATAATTTTAATGATTTAATAATAAACAAAATAATTAAATAATAATAAATAAATAAATAAATAATAAAATATTAGGGTAATATATTAAATCCTAATTAAATAAATATACACACGCATAGGCTTTATTTAGTAATTTAAAAATACGTATGAGTTCATGCAAGTCCGAAAATATATTTAAAATAATTAATAATAAATTATTTACGTGAAAATTTCCCCGAAAATGCAAGTCCCGGGAAAATTTTACGTAAAGTACTATAAATAAAACACAGTATTTAAAATAGGTTTTAAATACACATCAACTCGTGAAAATATCGTAAAATATATACAAAAATTATTAATACTGCATATCCCGGTACAGTGTAAAAATATTTAAAAACACGGGATATTACAGTCTTCCCCCCTTACAAGAATTCATCCCCGAATTCCAGAAAGAAAAGATTACAAGATCAAGAAGGAAAGAGATACGGGTAAGAAACTCGCATCTCAGCTTCAATCTCCCACGTATGCTCCTCGACTCTGTCGCTACGCCACAGAACCTTGACCATCGGAATCTGCTTCGATCGCAACTGTCGAACTTGATAATCAACGATCGCCACAGGTTCTTCCACAAACGTCAAATCTTCACTCACTTCTACACTGTCGGGCTGCAACACGTGTGAAGGATCTGAGATATATTTCCTTAACATTGAGATATGAAATACTGGATGCACCTGTGACATACTCGGAGGCAAGTCCAACCGATATGCAACAGTGCCAACTCTCTCTAGAATCTCAAATGGTCCAATATATCTCGGTGCTAACTTACCTTTCTTGCCAAATCTCATCACACCCTTCATCGGAGATACCTTCAGAAAAACAAAATCTCCAACCTGAAACTCCACATCTCTGCGCCTAGGATCCGCATAACTCTTCTGTCTGCTAACTGCGGTCTCTAATCTTCGTTTAATCAAGGCAACTTTCTCTGCAGCATCCTGAACCACCTCAGGTCCAGTCAAAACTCTCTCACCAATCTCATCCCAACTCAGAGGGGATCTACACTTCCTTCCATATAAAGCCTCATACGGTGCCATGCCAATACTGCTATGGTAGCTGTTATTATATGCAAACTCAACAAGCGACAAATGATCATCCCAACTACCTCCCAAATCCAAGACACATATCCTCAACATATCTTCCAGTGTCTGGATCGTCCTCTCAGATTGGCCATCTGTCTGAGGATGAAAAGCAGTACTAAAATCCAACCTAGTGCCCATCGCTTCCTGCAACTTCTGCCAAAAACGAGAAGTAAACATCGAACCTCTATCTGACACAATGGACACAAGTACTCCATGAAGGCATACAATATGCTTCACATACAACTTTTCCAATCTAGCAACTGAATATATGGCTTTCACAGGCAAGAAATGTGCAGACTTCGTCAATCTGTCTATAATCACCCCGATGGAGTCGTATCCATCCTTCGAACGAGGTAAACCGACCACAAAATCCATAGCTATCCTTTCCCACTTCCACTCGGGAATAGGAAGAGGCTGAAGCTTCTCAGAAGGCTTCTGATGTTCAGCTTTCACTTGCTGACACGTCAGACACTTAGCAACATAATCAGCAACATCTTTCTTCAATCCATCCCATCAGTATAAATCTCTGATACTGTGGTACATTTTAGTAACACCTGGATGAACGCTGTAAGCTGTAGAGTGTGCTTCCTCTAAAATCTCTTCCTTCAAGTCATCCACATCAGGAACACACAATCTACCACTGATCCATAACACACCATCATCATCCAGTGTGAAATCAGTGAACTTCCCTGGTCTGACATTCTCTACAAGCTCTTCCAGAATAGGATCTCGGCTCTGAGCTGCTTTAATCCTATCCCTCAGTACATATCATACTTTAAACTGAGCTAACAGTCCACCTGATCTATTGATCTTCATCATTAGACCTTGATCCACCATCAGATGCAACTCCTGGATTAATGGTCTCCTCTCAACATTGATGTGAGCAAGACTACCTAAGGACTTCCTACTCAAGGCATCTGCTACAACATTAGCTTTACCCGGATGATATAAGATCTCGCAATCATAGTCCTTCAATAATTCCAACCATCTCCTCTGCCTCAGATTCAGATCTCGCTATTGAAAAATGTACTTAAGGCTCTTGTGATCAGTAAATATCTCACAAGTCACCCCGTACAGATAATGTCTCCAGATCTTCAAAGCAAAGATCACTGCAGCCATCTCAAGATCATGTGTAGGATAGTTTTGCTCATGCTTCTTCAACTGCCTCGAAGCATAGGCTATCACCCTTCCATTCTGCATCAATACACAACCAAGACTAATTCTAGAGGCATCACAGTAAACTGTGAACTTATCCACACTATTAGGCAAAGCTAATACTGGCGCTGTGGTCAACTTCTCCTTCAACAACTGAAAACTGTTCTCATAAGCTTTTGACCACTCGAATCTAACATTCTTCTGAGTCAAGCGAGTCATAGGGGCTGCTATCCTGGAAAAATCCTGCACAAATCGCCTATAATACCCGGCTAAACCCAAAAAACTCCAAATCTCTGTGACAGAAGTAGGTCTAGGCCATTCAGATACTGCCTCAATCTTCTGTGGATCAACCTGAATACCTTCTTTAGACACTACATGTCCAAGAAAAGAAACACTCTCTATCTAGAAATCACACTTAGAGAATTTAGCATAAAGCTGATGATCTCTCAGTGTCTGTAGTACAATCCTCAAGTGATATACATGCTCCTCCATACTCCTCGAATATACCAGTATATCATCAATGAAGACTACTACAAACTGATCCACATATGGTCTGAATACCCTGTTCATCAAGTCCATAAAAGCTGCTGGTGCATTAGTCAAACCAAAAGACATCACGAGAAACTCATAATGGCCATATCTAGTGCGGAACGCTGTCTTAGGAATATCAGATTCACTAATCCGCAACTGATGATAACCCGACCTCAAGTCAATCTTAAAAAAGAATTGTGCACCCTGTAGCTGATCAAACAAATCATCTATCCTCAGGAGAGGATACTTGTTCTTCACTGTCACCTTATTTAGCTCTCTGTAGTCAATACACAATCTCAGGGTACCATCCTTCTTCTTCACAAACAGGACTGGTGCACCCCAAGGAGAAACACTAGGTCTAATGAAACCCTTATCCAACAACTCTTGCAACTGCTCCTTCAACTCTTTCAACTCTGCAGGAGCCATTCTATAAGGTGGCATAGATATAGGAGTAGTACCTGGAACCACATCTATATAGAACTCAATCTCTCTATGAGGTGGTAAACCTGGCAACTCCTCAGGAAAAACATCAGGAAACTCACAAGCAACAGGAACATCTGTGAGTGACAACTTCTCCACTGACGTATCCCTGACCAATGCCAAATATCCCTGACAACCTTTCCTCAATAACTTCCTAGCCGTAATAGTAGAAATAAGATTCTGAGGTGCTGAACTCCTATCACCAACAAACTTAAAATCTACTTCACCAGGAATTCTAAAGGTCACCTCTTTATTCCTGCAATCTACCATGGCAAAGTGCTAAGATAACCAATCCATTCCCAAAATAACATCAAACTCCATCACATCCAACAAGATCAAATTAGCGGGTAATTCTCTATCTCCCACGAGAACTGAACAACCAGAAAGAACAATATCGGTGTCCAAAGAATCGCTCAGAGGAGTGGCAACGGACAAAGGAAAAGCCATCCTCGAAGCTTGCCAACAAGATTTAGAAGCAAAAACAGGAGAAACAAATGAATGCGTGGCACTCAGATCAAACAAAACCCAAGCATCCAGGTAGCAAACAGAAACAATACCTACCATGACTGCATTAGATGCCTGAGCATCCTGCGGAGTAAGATGGAAAACTCTGGCCTGACCTCGACCTCCCTGCTGACTGGTGGAAGCCTGGCCAACACCTCTGGCACCTCCTCTAGTACCTCTACCATGACTCTGCTGTGGGACAAACTGAGTGGAACTCTGATGCTGAGCTGGTGGTAACTGAAATGGCACAGGTGCAACACTAGGAATCGACTGTTGTGGGAATCGTGGAATCTGCTGCTGCTGATACTCGGAATAAGGACACGATCTGGCAAAATGTCCTGTCTGCCCGCATCTGAAGCATGTCAGCGGTGTCAGATAACACGGTCCCTGATGGACTCTACCACAAGTCTGGCAAACACTGGCCGCTGATCCAGAACTACGACCACTGCTGCTGCTCAAAGCACCTGACCCGAATCTGAATGATCTACGCTGACCTCCACGACCATGTCTACTGCTCCGATGCACTCGCTGCTGCTGTCTCTAACTCTGCTGAGTCGGACCTCACTGCTGACTACTCGAACCAACATGAAAACTTGAATACGAAGTAACCTGCAATCCACTCGACTGAACTCCTAGCTGGTAGTAATCAAGCATCGCTCCCTGCCTAACTAGTCTCAGCTCAATCTCCTTGGCTAACTCAATCACAGACTCCAGAGTAAGGCCTGCTGTAGGCATACCAGCAAAAGCTGAACCCAAACCGGTAACATATGTAGTGACTGCGAAATACTGATCTCGCATCAGATCCTCAGCATATCTACCCAGACGAAGAAACTCTCAGGTATACTCCTCTACAGATCGATCTCCATGAGAAATACTGGTCAAACGGAGATGATAGCTCAAACGAAGAGGCTCTAGACAGAATCTCCTCATAAATCGCTCTCGAAACTGAGCCCACGTCATCATCATCATATAGGGCTGGATCATCTGAATGAGCCAATCTAAGGCTGGTCCCTCGACAGACAACTCGACAATCATGATCCGTTGGTACTCGGTATGAGCAGTCCGAGTCCTGGTCTCAATCATATGCAGAAAATCTAACGGATCGGAAGTACCATCAAAAGCAATCCTACCAACTCGGGCATAAAACAAAGCTGCCTCAGGGTCAGACATACCCTGCTGATAGGCAGGCTGAACAGGCTGAACAATTGGAGGCACAGGAATATCAAACTCAGGCTCAACAGGCTCCTCGTCCTGTAACTCTCTCTGCCTACGGTGACCTGTCGCTCCTCGAGGTCTACCTCTGCCACGACCTCTACATCTAACTGGCTGCTCATGAGGTAAAACCTCATCCTGAAAAGACTCATCATCCTCGACCTCAACGACCGGTGGAGCGACACGTGCTCGCCTCCTCATACTAAAAAGACAAATGGAAAGATTCAGACAAAACAGACAACGGAGGAATAACGCTGAAAACTAAGGCAAGGAATACTCATCAAGACATACTCAAACCTAATTCACTGCAGTAGTTCAACAGAAAACACAACTTTAAAACTAGGGCCACAACTCACATAACTAAGCCCCGACACAGAATTCCGCTCTGATACCAACTTTGTCACGACCTAAAACAGGGGCCATGACCGGCGCTAAGGAACGGGAATTCTTTCAAATTCGGAACCCGTAGTAAGCCTAAAAATAAAATAAATCATGCAATAATAACAATAACAATATTATATGCAGCGGAAATAAAAATCATAAATATAATAATAACATTTTCACCACTGGATTTAAATCAAATCTCAACTCATCACATATATAAAATTTTCAGTACAAATCCAGTTTCAATATAATACATCTCTTTAAATAAATACATGAAATCCCACAATTAATTTACAACTACTGCAGTGTCTAGATTATAAAAATAAGAATCAAGTAAATAATTTACATAAAGAAGCCGGGGGGGAAGAAATCCGGCGTATCGACCTGCTACTGAGGTCTGAAGAAGTTGACTCTCCTGAAAAATAGTCAACGGAGGGGAGTCAGACCTCACCGAGTGAATTACTATAATATATATACATACACACTAAATGATAATGCATACAGTCAACAGTATATATCTATTATATATATACAAGCAATTACACACAGATGCAATAAAAATCATTTATATATTTTATCTGAAAATCATCTTTTATGAAGGATCACATAGAACCCTAGAATATCGCAACCTCGGAAATAGTGTTAGCCAACACTCTAGCCATACAGGCTCACTTATTCCAAATATATCCACTTATTCCATTTAGACAGTAGACTGGCCCCGAGACACTAAGTCAACCGAGCTCCAGCAGTCTGACTGCTAGTGTGATTGGCCCCAAGACACTTGGTCAACCGAGCTCCAGCAATCACACCTCCAAACCATATCTCACACATCAAATAATCATACTCAATCATATCCACAAATAAGTTAGTAATATAGCCTAAATAATATTGGCGTACCGATATGTACTCGGTCCTAGTGCTGCCCACTAGGTTTCACGTTCTATCGATATCCTTCATTAATAATATAAATCATTCATTCACAAAAATAAATGATGCATGAAGTTCAATAAAATATCAATATAAACCATATATATACTAGAAATATACCAAAAATAAACCATGTATATTTCGAGTATATATACGTCAAATGAATTCAATCAAATTATAAATTAAGTTGGAAAAATATTTAAAAACATTTTAAATATATTTTATTTACAAAACATGCATATAATTTAATATATACCAAAAATATACTTAAATACAAATCATATTATTTATGCATTTTAATCAAAATAAAACATATATTTCTAAATCATGCATCCTAAGCATATATATATATAGTATAGTAACTCACCTAGTGCGCTCCACGAGACAGGTCCGACGGGCCTGGTCCACTAGCCCTCGGTCTCGGTGCAACTAAACAAACAAATAATGACAGACATTAGAATAAACCTAACAGGAATCCTAGAATTCGATCTAGAGTATTAAACACAGAATCAGAAATTAGGGTTCGACTGGATATCACGTTTTACTAGAATTCTATCGAAAATTCGGCAGAACCTCCCTTGTAAAACGGACATCTCTCTACTCAAAAGAGTAGAGCCGACCCTACAAAGAAACACACTTCAAAAAATAAGCTCAACACTCAACCACAACTCCTCGGTCGGACTCCAGACTACAATCTACCGATCGGGGTCCACAAACACAGAACAATTTCAGAAATACCAAAAATATCCTTATAACATAGAAATTCATTTTATAGGTAGAAATTACATAATTAACCTTAAAACACTATAAAAACCAATAAAAACTCATTTTATTAGAGAAACCGTATATTATATATATAATTGAAAATAATTTACGAAAAATAGTTTTAATTAGTTAAAAATACTAAATAATTTGTAGAAATCATTTTTATACCTTAAATAACTATTAAAACCAATTAAATTACATTTTTAGCCAATTTAGGGTAAAATTACCAAAATACCCCTATATATATAAATATACTAAAATTACTTCAAAAATTCACCAAAAATTATACAATTATCCAAAATTAATTTACTCAACATATTTATCAATAATATCAATAATTAAACTCAATTATCTAATTAATTTCAAATAAAAGCACATTTAACCTAATTTTCCCAAAATTACATAAACTCAAATAATTCAAAATAAATACTTAGAAATTCATAAAAATTCCAAATAAATTCCTATAATTCATTTCAACATCTAATTTAACCATAAAACAAAATTTCATAATTTAAATAATTAATTTCCGAAAATTAGAAAATAATATTAAAATATTCAAAAATACCCAAAAATCCAAAAAATCTCCAAAAATTGCACAAAAATTCATACATGTATATTACGCTACTAGGATCAACATTTGTGAAGGGAGTTTTCATGAATCAATCAAGTCGAAGCTCAAAAAAATCAAAAACCCTAATGTGACCGAGTTGGAAAATTCGAAACCTAAGAAAATATAAACCATTTAAGCTCAAACCAAAGCTAGAATCACACTCACCGGAGTTCAAGGAGAATAAAGAGACCGGCGGTGTCAAAAATGGTGGCCGAAGGAGGAAGAAACGGCAAAGGGAAGAAGTTTCGGCCAAAAGGGAAAACGGGGGCTGCCGGCGCCGGTGAAGGGAGCTGGGGGCGGCGGAGCAGCTGGCTGAGGAAGGTGGAGCTCCTGGCGGCACACCGACGGCCGAAAATCGGAAGTTGCAGGCGGTGGTGAGGGGTGTGGTCAGGCGCGCACGGGAAGAAGGAAGAAGAAGAAGAAGAAAAAGAAAAAAGAAAGAAAAGAAAAAGAAAGAAAAAGAAAAAAAAGAAAAAAGAAAAAAAAAAGAAAAAAGAAAAAGAAAAAGAAAAATAATAATAAAATAATAAAATAATAATAATAAAATAATTTTAATGATTTAATAATAAACAAAATAATTAAATAATAATAAATTAATAAATAAATAATAAAATATTAGGGTAATATATTAAACCCTAATTAAATAAATATACACATGCATAGGCTTTATTTAGTAATTTAAAAATACGTATGAGTTCATGCAAGTCCGTAAATATATTTAAAATAATTAATAATAAATTATTTACGTGAAAATTTTCCCGAAAATGCAAGTCCCGGGAAAATTTTATGTAAAGTACTGTAAATAAAACACAGTATTTAAAATAGATTTTAAATACACATCAACTCGTGAAAATATCGTAATATATATATAAAAATTATTAACACTGCATATCCCGGTACAGTGTAAAAATATTTAAAAACACGGGATATTACATTTGGACGTTTAAATTCTGTTATGTATATTTCTTATTTTTTAATACTATTATTTTAATAATGTTAATTTAGTGTATGGTTATTTTAATATTATTTTTAATTACTAATATTATTTTATTAATTTACGTGATTTGAGTATTATTAATATTTTGAGTACATCATTATTATTTTATTTTTATTGATTTACATTATTGATAATTATTATTTTTGATAGTGTTATTTTATTAATATTAATTCTTAGTGCATTATAATTTTATTATCATTATTTTTATTGAATTACATTATTGGTATTATTATTATTATTTATTGTTTATGTAAAAGTTATTTTTTTTAAGTGTTAATGTATATGTGTGTTTATATATATATGTGTGTGTGTGAGAGAGAGAGAGAGACATTTATTTATTGTGTGGTGGAGGTTTATTATAATATAAAGTTATATTATATAAGTTATAATATAAAGTTTTATTTAATATATATATATATATATATATATATATATATATATATATATATATATACTGTAATATCCCGTATTTTTAAATATTTTAATACTGCATCGGGATATACAGTGTTAATAATTTTTGTATATATTTATGATATTTCATGATTTGTTATTTAATTAAAATTTATTTTTATTTATTTTATGTTATTTTAAGCACTTTACGTAAAATTTTCCTTGAACTTGCATTTCCGAGGAAATTGGCACGTAAATTATTTATTATTAATTATTTTAAATAGATTTCCATATTTGCATGAACTCATATGTATTTTTAAAGTACTAAATAAAAAATATATGTGTATTTATTTAATTAGGGTTTAATTATGTAATATCCCGTGTTTTTTAAAAATATTTTTACACTGTACCGGGATATGCAGTGTTAATAATTTCTGTACATTATATGATATTTTTACGAGTTAATATGTATTTTAAACCTATTTTAATTACGGTGTATTACTTTCAGTGTTTTAAGTAAAATTTTCCCGGGACTTGCATTTTCGGGGAAATTTTCACGTAAACAATTTATTATTAATTATTTTAAATGTATTTACGGACTTGCATGAACTCATGCGTATTTTTAAATTATTAAATAAAGCCGTGTGTGAATATTTATTTAATTAGGGTTTAATATATATAACCCTAATATTTTATTATTTATTTATTTATTGTTATTTAATTATTTTATTTATTATTAAATTATTTTATTAATATTAATTATTTTCTTTTCTTTTCTTTTTCTTTTTCTCTTTTCTTTTTCTTTTTCTCTTTTCTTTTTCTTTTTCTTTTCTTTTTCTTTCTTTTCTTTTCTTTCTTTTTCTTTTTCTTCTTCTTCTTCTTCCCTTCTCTCCCGCGCGCCCGACCACCCACCTCACTCCTCACCGCTGCAACTTCCGATTTCCGGCCGTCGGTGTGCCACCAGGAGCTCCACCTTCCTCAGCCAGCCACTCCGCCGCCCCCAGCTCCCTTCCCCGGCACCGGCAAGCCCTTTCCAAGCCCTTTCTCCTCCATTTCGGGCCGAAGCTCCATTTCTTCATACCTTGCGATTCAGGCCACCCATTTCGTGCACTGCCGGTCTTCATCGACTCCTTGAGCTCCGGGTGATTCCAATTCTAAGCTCCTTTTGGCCTGAAATCAAGTGGATTTTGAGGTTTGAGCTAAAAACTCAATTCGGTCACATTAGGGTTTTCATTTTTTTTTTTTGAGCTTCGAATTGGATGATTCATGGAAACTTCCTTCACAAATGTTGTTCCTAGTAGCTTAATCTTCATGTATGAATTTTTGTAGAATTTTTGGAGATTGTTTGGATTTGGTGAATTTTTGAAGTAAATTAAGTATATTTATATATATAGGGGTATTTTGGTAATTTTACCCTAAATTGTCTAAAAATGTAATTTAATTGGTTTTAATATTTATTTAAGGTATAAAAATGATTTCTACAAAATATTTGGTATTTTTAATTAATTAAAACTATTTTTCGGGAATTATTTTCAATTATATATATAATATACGATTTTTCTAATAAAATGAGTTTAATCGGTTTTTTATAGTGTTTCAAGGTCAATTATGTAATTTTTACCTATAAAATGTATTTATGTGATTTAAGGATATTTTTGGTATATCTGGAATCATTCTGTGTTTGTGGACCCCGGTCGGTGGACTGTAGTTTGGAGTCCGGACCATGGGATTTTGATTGTGTTGAGCTTGAATTTCGAAGTGTGTTTCTTTGCAGGGTCGGCTCTACTCTTTTGAGTAGAGAGATGTCCATTTTACAAGGGAGGTTCTGTCGAATTTTTGGTAGAATTCTCATAAAACGTGATGTCCAGTCGAACCCTAATTCTGTTTCCGTATTTTAATACTCTAGATTGAATTCTAGGATTTCTATTAGGGTACTCTGATATCGGTTATTTATTTCTTGTTTAGTTGCGCCGAGACTGAGGGCTAGTGGACCAGCGCCGTCGGACCTGTCTCGTGGAGCGCATTAGGTGAGTTACTATACTATATATATATGCTTAGGATGCAGTGATTTAGAAATGCATGTTTTATGTTGATTAAATATGCATAAATAATTTGATTATTTCTTAAGTTTATATTAAGTATATTTTCGGTTTATTTTTGGTATATATTAAATTGTATGCATGTTTTGTAAATAAAATATATTAAAATATTTTTAAATATATTTCCAGCTTAATTTATAATTTGATTGAATGTATTTGATATATATATACTTGAAATATACTGGTTTACTTTTGGTATATATATGGTTTATATTGTTATTTTATTTAAATTCATGCATCATTTATTGTGAATGAATGTTTTATATTTAATGATGAAGGATATCAATAGAACGTGCTACCTAGTGGGCAGCACTAGGACCGAGTACGTACCGGTACGCCTATAGTATTTAGGCTATATTTGTCACGACCCAAAACAGGGGCCATGACCCGGCGCTAGGGAACGGGAATTCTTTCGAATCCGGAACTCGTAGCAAGCCTAAAAAAAATAAAGCATGCCACAATAACAATAAAAATATAATATGCAGCGGAAATAAAAATCATAATATCATTATATTATCCATATCAACTGGATTAAATTTAAAATCTCATCACATAGATATATATATAATCTTTAATACAATCCAGTTTTCAACATAATATATCTCCTCATAAAACAAAATACATGAAATCCAATACTTTAATTCACAACTACTCCAGTGTCTAGATAAAATAAATAAGATTCAAGTAGACAATTTACATAAAGAAGCCGGGGCGGAAGAAATCCGGCGTATCGACCTGCTACTGAGGTCTGAGGAAGTTGACTCTCCTGAAAAATAGTCAACGGAGGGGAGTCAGAACCTCACTGAGTGAATTACTATAATATATATACATACACACTAAGTGATAATGCATACAGTCAACAGTATATATATAATATGTATATATACAGGCAAATTCATACAGATGCAGAAAAATCATTTTTATATATTTTACTGAAAAAAAATCCCAGTTTATGAAGGATCACATAGAACCCTAGAATATCGCAACCTCAAAAAAAAAAAGTGTTAAACAACACTCAAGCCACACATGCTCACTTAATCCAAAATATATCCACTTAATCCATTTGGACAGTAGACTGGCCCCCGAGACACTAAGTCAACCGAGCTCCAGCGATCTAACTGCCAGTGTGATTGGCCCCGAGACACTTGGTCAACCGAGCTCCAGCAATCACACCCCAAACCACATCTCACATATCAATAATCATAATCAAATCAATATCCACAAATAAGTTAGTAATATAGCCTAAAGCTATAGGCGTACCGGTACGTACTCGGTCCTAGTGCTCGCCCACTAGGTAGCACGTTCTATTGATATCCTTCATTAATAAATAATAAAACATTCATCACAAATACATGATGCATGAATTTAAATAAATCAACAATATAAATCATATATATACCGAAAATATACCAAACATAAACAGGTATATTTTGAGTATATATATGTCAAATGAATTCAATCAAATCATGAATTAAACTAAAAATATATTTAAAAACATTTTAAATATATTTTATTTACAAAACATGTATATAATTTAGTATATACCAAAAATATACTTGAATATAAATCACATTATTTATGCATATTCAGTCAAAATAAAACATGCATTTTCTAAATCATGCATCCTAAGCATATGTATATAATATAGTAACTCACCTAATGCGCTCCACGAGACAGGTCCGACGGGCCTGGTCCACTAGCCCTCGGTCTCGGCGCAACTAATCAAGCAATAAATAACCGACATTAGAATAAACCTAACAGAAATCCTAGAATTCAATTTAGAGTATTAAAAATACGGAAACAGAATTTAGGGTTCGACTGGATATCACGTTTTACGAGAATTCTACCGAAAATTCGGCAGAACCTCCCCTGTAAAACGGACATCTCTCTACGCAAAAGAGTAGAGCCGACCCTGCAAAGAAACACACTTCGAAATACAAGCTCAACACAATCAAAATCCACGTCGGACTCCAAACTACAGTCCACCGACCGGGGTCCCACAAACACAGAATAATACTCCAGATATACCGAAAATATCCTTAAATCACAGAAATACATTTATAAATAAAAATTACATAATTGACCTTGAAACACTATAAAAATCGATTAAAACTCATTTTATTTGAAAAACCGTATATTATATATATAATTGAAAATAATTCCCGAAAAATAGTTTTAATTAGTTAAAAATACCAAATATTTTGTAGAAATCATTTTTATACCTTAAATAAATATTAAAACCAATTAAATTACATTTTAGACAATTTAGGGTAAAATTACCAAAATACCCCTATATATATAAATATACTTAAATTACTTCAAAAATTCACCAAAAATCATACACTTATCCAAAATTAATTTTCTCAACATATTTATCAATAATATTAATAATTAAACTCAATTAACCAATTAAATTCAATTTAAAACACAATTAACCTAATTTTCCAAAATCACCTAAACTTCAATAATTAAAAATAATACTTAGAAATTCATAAAAATTCCAAATAATTCCTATAATTCATTTCAACACCCAATTTAACCATAAACTCCAATTTCATAATTTAAATAATTAATTTCCGAAAATTAGAAAATAATATTAAAATATTCAAAAATACCCAAAAATCCAAACAATCTCCAAAAATTCTACAAAAATTCACACATGAATATTAAGCTACTAGGAACAACATTTGTGAAGGAAGTTTCCATGAATCAATCAATTCGAAGCTCAAAAAAATCGAAAACCCTAATAGGCCGAAATTTACAAATCGAAAACTAAGCAATTCTAGACCATTTTAGCTCAAACCAAAGCTAGAATAACACTCACCGGAGCTCAAGGAGAAGAAAGAGACCGGCGGTGTCGAAAACGGTGGCCGGAGGAGGGAGAAACGCGGTAGCTCGACTTTCGGCCTCTAAAGCTAATTCCGGCCAAAACTCGTCGGGAAAGGGGCTGCTGGCGGCGGGGGAACGGCTGGAGACGGAGGTGGCTCACCGAGAGGCACTCTGAACGGCGGCAAACGGAAGTTACAGACGGTGGAGGTGGGAGTCGCGTCCGGAGAAGAAGAAGAGAAGGGAGGGGCAAAAGTGTAATTTGGCAATTCTTTGATTTTTTTAATGTATATATGTATATATATATACTTTATACTTTATATTAAAATAATATTAAATTACACACATCAAATATACACCACACACATTAAAATATTAATATTTTAATAATTTATACCAAATAAAATTAATTAAATAACAATTAAAACAATTAAATACTTAATAAAATATTAGGGAATTAATAAACCCTAATTAAATAAATATACACACACAGGCTTTATTTAATAATTTAAAAATATGTATGAGTTCATGCAAGTCCGTAAATACCTTTAAAATAATTAATAATACAGTGTTTTACGTAAAATTTTCCCGGGACTTGCATTTTCGGGGAAATTTTCACGTAAATAATGTATTATTAATTATTTTAAAGGTATTTACGGACTTGCATGAACTCATACATATTTTTAAATTATTAAATAAATCCTGTGTGTGTATATTTATTTAATTAGGGTTTATTAATTCCTTAATATTTTATTAAGTATTTAATTGTTTTAATTGTTATTTAATTAATTTTATTTGGTATAAATTATTAAAATATTAATATTTTAATGTGTGTGGTGTATATTTGATGTGTGTAATTTAATATTATTTTAATATAAAGTATAAAGTATATATATATACATATATACATTAAAAAAATCAAAGAATTGCCAAATTACACTTTTGCCCCTCCCTTCTCTTCTTCTTCTCGGACGCGACTCCCACCTCCACCGTCTGTAACTTCCGTTCGCCGCCGTTCAGAGTGCCTCTCGGTGAGCCACCTCCGTCTCCAGCCATTCCCCGCCGCCAGCAGCCCCTTTCCCGACGAGTTTTGGCCGGAATTAGCTTTAGAGGCCGAAAGTCAAGCTACCGCCGTTTCTCCCTCCTCCGGCCACCGTTTTTGACACCGCCGGTCTCTTTCTTCTCCTTGAGCTCCGTGAGTGTTATTCTAGCTTTGGTTTGAGCTAAAATGGTCTAGAATTGCTTAGTTTTCGATTTGTAAATTTCGGCCTATTAGGGTTTTCGATTTTTTTGAGCTTTGAATTGATTGATTCATGGAAACTTCCTTCACAAATGTTGTTCCTAGTAGCTTAATATTCATGTGTGAATTTTTGTAGAATTTTTGGAGATTGTTTGGATTTTTGGGTATTTTTGAATATTTTAATATTATTTTCTAATTTCGGAAATTAATTATTTAAATTATGAAATTGGAGTTTATGGTTAAATTGGGTGTTGAAATGAATTATAGGAATTTATTTGGAATTTTTATGAATTTCTAAGTATTTATTTTTAATTATTGAAGTTTAGGTGATTTTGGAAAATTAGGTTAATTGTGTTTTAAATTGAATTTAATTGGTTAATTGAGTTTAATTATTTAATATTATTGATAAATATGTTGAGAAAATTAATTTTGGATAAGTGTATGATTTTTGGTGAATTTTTTGAAGTAATTTAAGTATATTTATATATATAGGGGTATTTTGGTAATTTTACCCTAAATTGTCTAAAATGTAATTTAATTGGTTTTAATATTTATTTAAGGTATAAAAATGATTTCTACAAAATATTTGGTATTTTTAACTAATTAAAACTATTTTTTCGGGAATTATTTTTCAATTATATATATAATATACGGTTTTTCAAATAAAATGAGTTTTAATCGATTTTTATAGTGTTTCAAGGTCAATTATGTAATTTTTATTTATAAAATGTATTTCTGTGATTTAAGGATATTTTCGGTATATCTGGAGTATTATTCTGTGTTTGTGGACCCCGATCGGTGGACTGTAGTTTGGAGTCCGACCGTGGGATTTTGATTGTGTTGAGCTTGTATTTCGAAGTGTGTTTCTTTGCAGGGTCGGCTCTACTCTTTTGAGTAGAGAGATGTCCGTTTTACAGGGGAGGTTCTACCGAATTTTCGATAGAATTCTCGTAAAACGTGATATCCAGTCGAACCCTAAATTCTGTTTCCGTATTTTAATACTCTAAATTGAATTCTAGGATTTCTGTTAGGTTTATTCTAATGTCGGTTATTTATTGCTTGATTAGTTGCGCCGAGACCGAGGGCTAGTGGACCCAGGCCCGTCGGACCTGTCTCGTGGAGCGCATTAGGTGAGTTACTATATTATATACATATGCTTAGGATGCATGATTTAGAAAATGCATGTTTTATTTTGACTGAATATGCATAAATAATGTGATTTATATTCAAGTATATTTTTGGTATATTTTTGGTATATAATAAATTATATACATGTTTTGTAAATAAAATATATTTAAAATGTTTTTAAATATATTTTTAGTTTAATTCATGATTTGATTGAATTCATTTGACATATATATACTCAAAATATACTTGGTTTATGTTTGGTATATTTTCGGTATATATATGATTTATATTGTTGATTTATTTAAATTCATGCATCATGTATTTGTGAATGAATGTTTTATTATTTATTAATGAAGGATATCAATAGAACGTGCTACCTAGTGGGCAGCACTAGGACCGAGTACGTACCGGGTACGCCTATAGCTTTAGGCTATATTACTAACTTATTTGTGGATATTGATTTGATTATGATTATTGATATGTGAGATGTGGTTTGGGGTGTGATTGCTGGAGCTCGGTTGACCAAGTGTCTCGGGGCCAATCACACTGGCAGTTAGACTGCTGGAGCTCGGTTGACTTAGTGTCTCGGGGCCAGTCTACTGTCCAAATGGATTAAGTGGATATATTTGGATTAAGTGAGCCTGTGTGGCTTGAGTGTTGTTTAACACTTTTTTTTTGAGGTTGCGATATTCTAGGGTTCTATGTGATCCTTCATAAACTGGGATTTTTTTTCAGTAAAATATATAAAAATGATTTTTCTGCATCTGTATGAATTTGCCTGTATATATACATATTATATATATACTGTTGACTGTATGCATTATCACTTAGTGTGTATGTATATATATTATAGTAATTCACTCAGTGAGGTCTGACTCCCCTCCGTTGACTATTTTTCAGGAGAGTCAACTTCTTCAGACCTCAGTAGCAGGTCGATACGCCGGATTTCTTCCGCCCCGGCTTCTTTATGTAAATTGTCTACTTGAGTCTTATTTATTTTATCTAGACACTGCAGTAGTTGTGAATTAAAGTATTGGATTTCATGTATTTTGTTTTATGAGGAGATATATTATGTTGAAACTGGATTGTATTAAAGATTATATATATATCTATGTGATGAGATTTTAAATTTAATCCAGTTGATATGGATAATATAATGATATTATGATTTTTATTTCCGCTGCATATTATATTTTTATTGTTATTGTGGCATGCTTTATTTTTTTTAGGCTTGCTACGGGTTCCGGATTCGAAAGAATTCCCGTTCCCTAGCGCCGGTCATGGCCCCTGTTTTGGGTCGTGACAAAGTTGGTATCAGAGCGAAGTTTGTATCAGAGTGGAGTTCTGTGTCAGGGGCTTAGTTATGTGAGTTGTGGCCCTAGTTTTAAAGTTGTGTTTTTCTGTTGGACTACTGCAGTGTATTAGGTTCGAGTATGTCTTGATAAGTATTCCTTGCTATAGTTTTCAGCGTTATTCCTCCGTTGTCTGTTTTGTCTGAATCTTTCCGTTTGTCTTTTCAGAATGAGGAGGTGAGCTCGTGTCGCTCCACTGGTCGTTGAGGCTGAGGATGATGATTCTTTTCAGGATGAAGTTTTACCTCCTGAGCCGCCAGTTAGGCGTAGAGGTCGTGGCAGGGGTAGACCTCGAGGAGCGGCAGGTCGCCGTAGGCAGAGAGAGTTACAGGACGAGGAGCCTATTGAGCCTGAGTTTGATGTTCCTGTTCCTCCAGTTGTTCAGCCTGTTCAGCCTGCCTATCAGCAGGGTATGTCTGACCCTGAGGCAGCTTTGTTCTATGCCAGAGTTGGCAGGATTGCGTTTGATGGTACTTCTGATCCTTTAGATTTTCTGCATGCGATTGAGACTAGGACTCGGACTGCTCATACCGAGTACCAAAGGATCATGATTGTTGAGTTGTCTGTTGAGGGACCAGCTCTAGATTGGTTCATTCAGATGATCCAACCTTATATGATGACGATGACATGGGCTCAGTTTCGAGAGCGATTCATGAGGAGATTTTGTCCAGAGCCTCTTCGTTTTAGCTATCGTCTCCGTTTGACCAGTATTTCTTGTGGAGATCGATATGTAGAGGAGTATACCCGAGAGTTTCTTCGTCTGGGTAGATATGCTGAGGATCTGATGCGAGATCAGTATTTCGCTGTTACTACATATGTTACTGGTTTGGGTTCAGCTTTTGCTGGTATGCCTACAGCAGGTCTTACTCTGGAGTCTGTGATTGAGCTAGCTAAGGAGATTGAGCTGAGGTTAGTTAGGCAAGGAGCGATGCCTGATTATTACCAGTTAGGAGTTCAGTCGAGTGGATTGCAGGCTACTCCGTATTCGAGTTTTCATGTTGGTTCGAGTAGTCAGCAGCGAGGTTCGACTCAGCAGAGTCAGAGACAGCAGCAGCGAGTGCATCGGAGCAGTAGACATGGCCGTGGAGGTCAGCGTAGATCATTCAGATTTGGGTCAGGTGCTTCGAGCAGCAGCAGTGGTCGTAGTTCTTGATCAGCGCCAGTGTTTGTCAGACTTGTGGTAGAGTCCATCAGGGACCGTGTTATCTGACACCACTGACATGCTTCAGATGCGGACAGACAGGACATTTTGCCAGATCATGTCCTTATTCTGGGTATCAGCAGCAGCAGATTCCACGATTCCCACAGCAGTCGATTGCTAGTGCAGCACCCGTGCCATTTCAGTTACCACCAGCCTAGCATCAGAGTTCTACTCAGTTTGTTCCACAGCAGAGTCATGGTAGAGGTACTAGAGGAGGTGCCAGAGGAGGTGCCAGAGGTGTTGGCCAGGCTTCTACCAGTCAGCAGGGAGGTCGAGGTCAGGCCAGAGTCTTCCATCTGACTCAGCAGGATGCTCAGGCATCTAATGCAGTCGTGGCAGGTATTCTTTCTGTTTGTTACCTGGATGCTTTGGTTTTGTTTGATCCGGGTGCCACGCATTCGTTTGTTTCTCCTGTTTTTGCTTCTAAATCTTGTTGGCAAGCTTCGAGGATGGCTTTTCCTTTGTCTGTTGCCACTCTCTGAGCGATTCCTTAGACACCGATATTGTTCTTTCTGGTTGTCCAGTTCTCGTGGGAGATAGAGAATTACCCGCTGATTTGATTTTGTTGGATGTGATGGAGTTTGATGTTATTTTGGGAATGGATTGGTTATCTCAGCACTTTGTCGTGGTAGATTGCAGGAATAAGGGAGGTGATTTTTAGAATTCCTGGAGAAGAAGATTTTAAGTTTGTTGGTGATAGGAGTTCAGCACCTCAGAATCTTATTTCTGCTATATCAGCTAGGAAGTTGTTGAGGAAAGGTTGTCAGGGGTATTTGGCATTGGTTAGGGATACGTCAGTGGAGAAGTTGTCACTCACAGATGTTCCTGTTGCTTGTGAGTTTCCTGATGTTTTTCCCGAGGAGTTGCCATGGTTTACCACCTCACAGAGGATTGAGTTCTGTATAGATGTGGTTCCAGGTACTACTCCTATATCTATGCCACCCTATCGTATGGCTCCTGCAAAGTTGAGAGAGTTGAAGGAGCAGTTGCAAGAGTTGTTGGAGAAGGGTTTTATCAGACCTAGTGTTTCTCCTTGGGGTGCACCAGTCTTGTTTGTGAAGAGAGAGGATGGTACCCTAAGACTGTGCATTGACTATAGAGAGCTGAATAAGGTGACAGTGAAGAACAAGTATCCTCTCCCGAGGATAGATGATTTGTTTGATCAGTTACAAGGTGCACAGTTCTTTTCTAAGGTCGACTTGAGGTCGGGTTATCATCAGCTGCGGATCAGTGAATCCGATATTCCTAAGACAGCATTCCGCACTAGATATGGCCATTATGAGTTTCTGGTGATGTCTTTTGGTTTGACTAATGCACCAGCAGCTTTTATGGATCTGATGAACAGAGTATTCAGACCGTATGTGGATCAGTTTGTAGTAGTCTTCATTGATGATATACTAGTATATTCGAGGAGTATGGAAGAGCATGTATATCACTTGAGGATTGTACTACAGACACTGAGAGATCATTAGCTTTATGCTAAATTCTCGAAGTGTGATTTCTAGATGGAGAGTGTTTCTTTTCTTGGACACGTAGTGTCTAAAGAAGGTATTCAGGTTGATCCACAGAAGATTGAAGCAGTATCTGAGTGGCCTAGACCTACTTCAGTTACTGAGATTCAGAGTTTTCTGGGTTTAGCCGGGTATTATAGGCGGTTTGTGCAGGATTTTTCCAGGATTGCAGCCCCTATGACTCGCTTGACTCAGAAAAATGTTAGATTTGAGTGGTCAGAAGCATGTGAGAATAGTTTTCAGTTGTTGAAGGAGAAGTTGAACACAGCGCCAGTATTAGCTTTGCCTAATAGTGTGGATAAGTTCACAGTTTACTGTGATGCCTCTAGAATTGGTCTTGGTTGTGTGTTGATGCAGAATGGAAGGGTGATAGCCTATGCTTCGAGGCAGTTGAAGAAGCATGAGCAGAACTATCCCACACATGATCTAGAGATGGCTGCAGTGATCTTTGCTTTGAAGATTTGGAGACATTATTTGTACGAGGTGACTTGTGAGATATTTACTGATCACAAGAGCCTTAAGTACATTTTCCAGCAGCGAGATCTGAATCTGAGGCAGAGAAGATGGTTGGAACTGTTGAAGGATTATGATTGCGAGATTCTTTACCATCCGGGGTAAAGCTAATGTGGTAGTAGATGCCTTGAGTAGGAAGTCCTCAGGTAGTCTTGCTCACATCAGTGTTGAGGAGGACCATTGATCCAGGAATTGCATCTGATGGTGGATCAAGGTCTGATGATGAAGATCAGTAGATCAGGTGGACTGTTAGCTCAGTTTAAAGTACGATCTGTACTGAGGGATAGGATTAAAGCAGCTCAGAGCCGAGATCCTATTCTAGAAGAGCTTGCAGAGAATGTCAGAGCAGGGAAGTTCACTGATTTCACACTCGATGATGATGGTGTGTTGTGGATCAGTGGTAGATTGTGTGTTCCTGATGTGGATGATTTGAGAGAAGAGATTTTAGAGGAAGCACATTCTACAGCCTACAACGTTCATCCAGGTGTTTACTAAGATGTACCACAGTATCAGAGATCTATACTGGTGGGATGGATTGAAGAAGGATGTTGCTGATTATGTTGCTAAGTGCTTGACGTGTCAGCAAGTGAAAGCCAAACATCAGAAGCCTTCTGGGAAGCTTCAGCCTCTTCCTATTCCCGAGTGGAAGTGGGAAAGGATAGCTATGGATTTTGTGGTCGGTTTACCTCGTTCGAAGGATGGATACGATTCCATCTGGGTGATCGTAGACAGGTTGACGAAGTCTGCATATTTCTTGCCGGTGAAAGCCACATATTCAGTCGCTAGATTAGCGAAGTTGTATGTGAACCATATTGTGTGCCTTTATGGAGTACCAGTGTCCATTGTGTCAGATAGAGGTTCAGTGTTTACTTCTCGTTTTTGGCAGAAGTTGCAGGAAGCAATGGGCACTAGGTTGGATTTCAGTACTGCTTTTCATCCTCAGACAGATGGCTAGTCTGAGAGGATGATCCAGACACTGGAAGATATGTTGAGGATGTGTGTCTTGGATTTGGGAGGTAGCTGGGATGATCATTTGTCGCTTGTTGAGTTTGCATATAATAACAGCTACCATAGCAGTATTGGCATGGCACCATATGAGGCGTTATATGGAAGGAAGTGTAGATCCCCGTTGTGTTGGGATGAGATTGGTGAGAGAGCTTTGACTGGACCAGAGATGGTTCAGGATGCTGCAGAGAAAGTCGCCGTGATCAAGCGAAGATTAGAGACCGCAGTAAGCAGACAGAAGAGTTATGCGATC